>OX596261.1:14950973-15119274 GCA_951394255.1 Polyploca ridens
TTTCATGAATTTTAATTGCTTTAACCTGATTATCAACATGTTTGATACGTTAACTTATTACATTTAAATTGGCACATATTTTTACACTTACTTTTTCTTCACCCGCTTTGTTATCCGTGAATGAATGAATTTTATAACCGGTTTCTTAGTACCTTTCTAAGTTATAAAACGAATCTATAAACGAAATTTCAAGCTTCTCATCCAAGTGGTTTAATATGTGCGTTTGTTAGTCAGTCAGGACAAGTATTTTTATATGTATGGAATACTAACATCTAATATTCCAGTCTTAGAGGTTATGTTTGTGCTAATTATATGAAATATACCTAGTGCTATAGTTTCAACTTATATAATTCTTATCAAAGCTTTGAAACCGATTAATTAGTGATTTAATCGCGTTGGTCTTGAAGAATGACTCTAGTTGTTCCTCGCCAAATGACAGTTATCGCGCTTTTGACTTTTTCACTCTAACAAAATAATATCGAAATCTATTAAACAGATAAACCGGTTATTTTTTGATTGCTTGCAAGCATTGGTTCTTACGCATAGTCTAAATAAAATCCAGGTAATTAGGATATCCATTTCACAATAACATAAACATTTACATCAGTCTCAATTATGTAAATAAACAAAACTTCAGTACCAAAGGTAAATGTGTAGACAAAATAACAAACGTAGTTCTCCTCTCATCTGCGTACTAAATAGGCTATATTGAATGTAAGTAGTAGGTACACACAGACAAATCTAAATAGATACCGCAAGTCCCTCCATCCGTATAAGAACCAAGCACTCCATGACATGCAGCCTTATGCGAGTTCCCTGTCCGCGCGAAACATTTTCAAAAGAAAAACATTCGGCCCCATTTTTGCACAGATTTTGACATGCGAAGTAAATACACTCGCGGCATCTATTTAGATGTATATCTGTGTAGGTACATGATATCAAGGTTTATATGTTACATTATCTACTCTGAGGATTAGCGTTATTCTGAAATAGATATAGAATTATGTACACACACATACCTACACGCACACTACATGATTAAAAGGTTGCTTCCCAACCAACTTGCTTGTCTAACAGCTACCAAACGAGGCAAGGAAGACGTTGAGTCGACCGACCGTGTAGATGGAAAATGTAAACTACTCAATGCTCTCTATACAGGGTGTTATTTTGGTCGGCGACAAGCGACCCAGAAGCGGTAGTACAAAATATATATTCCCCAAAAATGGACTTAATTCCATTAAATATTGTAAATTTGTTGAGAAATAGCTTATTCAATTTGAAATAAAATTACCGCAAAGTATGGTTACTAGGCACGTGCACAGACTAGAGCTAGGCACAAGCCGCCATCGCCCCACCCCTGTACTCCCTCGTACTCCCGTTGAGTATTATGTCTACACTTTAGCTTATTACATGATTTTCAAAATTGTAATTTTTTTATTTTTATTATTAAAAAAAATAAAGTATTTTTTAGCACCAGTGTCATTTGTATTATCGACCCTGAGTCGCTCGTCGCTGACCAAAACAACGACCTGTATATCCTTGGTTGGTCGCTGCTTTAAAACCGTGTAGCAGCCTCTTTATAATAGAACTTATGATGACGAATCCAAGATACGTTTTTCAAAATGAGTATACTTGGAAGTATCAATCTTGGATAAAGGTTTAACAAAAGCTAATAAAAGTACATACATAAGCGGACGCCCCTTAGAATCAATTAGGCACTAAGAATTCATGCTTAGTAACTAATGCGCAGTGCATAATACTTTTCACTGTAATATTTAAGTAGGTATTAACGTCACAATGTGAAGCCCCTGCCGCTGTTTTTTCTATACTTGACTATATTTAAGGCGATGATAGCTCAGTGGTAGCCACGTCGAATACCGTGCGAAGGTCCCGGGTTCGAATCCTACAATGAGCTTATGCTTGGTGAAGGAAAACATCGTGAGGAAACTATAGCCCAGTGGTAGGGTACTTTGTAGTACCCAATTGGTTGGCTCCCGCTCTCAAGTTGTAAGTCTATCGCCAAGCACCTATCGGTGTGTTCCGACAGCTGCACTTGAGAGCCAGTACCTTTCTAGGCTTTGTGTGCTTACCACCTTCGATCACCTTACAAAAATAAATAAATAGAACCTATACGCTGTTTAACGATTTCTTGTTGTGATGTGAAACTGAGTTGTATCTGATTTTTTTTAACTTATTTGTTTGTTTAACTCTTTAATGTTTTTTTATTATTATTATATTTTATGGTATTGTAGGGATCCACAACTCAATCTCACCAAGTAATTATATACCAATAAAATAATCGAAGAGCAATATATAAAGTCCACCTCTGCAAAGGACTGAGAGCATCAACTACCTTGGGGTGATTATAGATCAATGCCTTAGATTCAAACCGCACATACATGTATTAGTTACTAGGCTACGCAAGCTTACATACATATTTAAGAATATCAAACATTTACGAGATCGAGTCATCAAGATGGTATACTATGCTCTGTGTCAATCGCTGGTGGACTACTGCATCACCTCCTGAGGAGGCGCTGTAAAAACTCATTTAATTGAGGCAGAAAGAGCTCAACGTGCTGTACTAAAGGTTTCCGCTGGTATTCTCTTCCAATACCCAACAGTTGAACTATATAAAAAGTGAGATACGCTAACAATTAGACAAACTTTTATTCTGCACACAATTCTCAGAAAACCTTCGGAATTATTCTACGATCCAGGGAATGAAAGATCAAAGACGCAAAGGTAACTGTATGTCAATCTCAAATATTCCACACAGGTCTTTCTCGTAATTTTTATTGTTTCTTGGGCAGTTATTTGTATAATATGTAACATTTATCCACTGCGCAAAACCAACTGTAAGGAGAAAATCACAAATTATTTAAAATCGCTTAACTATGAAGACTGAAATAATGCTACGCCCCCCAATCTAAAGTGATACAATTACCTGGTTACGTATACCCCTGGTATCATACTCTATGCTTTTTGTTCTTGCTCGCCTCTCAATTAACGTGTGTGTACTAACTACGCCCAAACACTAGAACACTAAAACCAAACACTAAAATGTAACCTTGCTGAGTTTCTTGTCGGTTTCTTCTCAGTTGAAGGCCGAGTTCCGAACCGGTGGTAACTTCAGTAAATGTGACCTTCATAAGTGCCCTTCTGGGGCCTAAATTGAATAAATGGCTTTGACTTTGACTTTGACTTTGACTACATATTAATTATTCCGTGTGACTGCCATTTTCCCTTTTTCTTTTTTTTATCTTTTCTTTAGTTAAGTATTTTTTTAAGTAAGTAAGCAAGTTATGTATTATTTAGTTGTTTGCATCTTACACGCATTTCCCTAATTTTATAATATTAATATTCCGTGGAGTGAGCCCTCGTGACCTGTAATACAGGTTTTCATAAACCTACATCAGGCACCAGCTCTCACAAAACAGATTTATGATGTTGTATTAGTTAGTACCAAACATTGTTATTTTTTATCCTAAACCTATTGTGAGAGAAATAAATAAATATATACATATGCAATAACAAGACCAACTTTATCTTAGATAATCTTAGTAGAAACCTAAAGCTACGCGTAACCAAAGTGATATATAACACGCAAGTTAGGTAACTCGGTGCGTCTCTCCGTTTGTCTGTCAACGGCTCATAAGTTATGAACGTTCGCGAAGGAACATAAATTACTCGGTGGCCCAGCGGACTCGACGCACATTTATTAAGGTCCCGTCAAATACGAAACCCTTATTGGTGAAACTTGCCTTCGTACTTGTAACTTTACGTCAAGGGTGAACTGTGACGTCATATAACGTCATTATACTTCTACGTGTAATATTGAACTCTAATTTGAAATACTTATATATTTTGTAGCTAGTTTTCGACCCGCGTTCTCCTAGAATTTTAAGTTGTTTTTTAAATTAAAAGTATTCTACACCAGGGACCCAATTCTCAGCCACTCGAATTCATCACTCGTTCGAAATAAAGTTCGAACTCGTACTTTTTTCGAATGTAAATCAAGTTAGGCTATTCTGACAATTTCGAAGGCGCCATTTTCTCTCATTTTTCGAGGGCTAGCGCTCGAACTGCTTCGATTGGTCGGGACCGTTCGAAACGTATTTCGAATGCGAACTATTAAACGTCAAACAGTTAGGTTGTCATTTGGAAACGTAATGACAGATAAGCCTAAGGATTTTCATCACGCACAGCCAATATTTTTTCATATTCATTTATAATTATTATATAAAATTGATTAACTTATGAATTCCGGATATATTAAGATATGAAAAATGTAAAACGTTGTTAAAAAAAGTTTAGAGTCATTAAAATCTTTTTAAATTTTAATTTAAGATTTAACATTATCGCGTACGTTAACAAAACGCAATTATCAAGTGAAACGAAACGCATTGTGCAATTTGTATCCATAATAATGGCAACATTTATTCCTTACACTCGAACTTAGTTCGATTAGTGTCGAGAATACAGGAATTGAAAAATAGACTTCGCCCCTCGAAATTTTACAGTTGAACTAGCACTCATAATGCAAGTTCGATTCGAAGGCTAGTCCGAGAGAAGTGAGAATTGGGTCCCAGACTACGATCTATTCATGTTCATTTCATCACCATAGGCTGTGCCGTTAAGGCGATAAGAGGTAACAAACAAACTCACTTTCACATTTATTATATGTGTAGTAAGTAGTAGAGTAGGATTAAAAAACTACTAAAATTCTGCGTCGACAATTATATAATTACTCGCAATAACACGGATCGTTACCGACGCCAGGTACATATTTTATAGAGGTATTTAATATTCCAAATATAATAAAAGCCTGCGTCGTAGATACCTCCCGTAAAGTGTAAATATTACATTTACATTTTAAAGCGCCGTTATATTATTAAAAGCTTGTTGAGAGAGGAAATTTATGTGAACTCTATAGAGAGTTACTGTAATAGCGGAATATTAACGTTACATCGAACGATTTTTATCACAATTATATTACAGCAGGCATATTTTCTACTAAACTAACAAATATAAATTATTAAACAAAGAATAATAATACTTCAGTAGTAAATGTTTGTTTTTGCTGTTCAAATACTAATTGTAATAATTCTGAGCCTATTAAAATCGCAAAGCTAATTGGTATTTAGTTGGCTATCAAACAATGAACTGAAGAGCATTGGCAATGTGCATCATTTTATACTATGTTGTGGTTCTAGAGTAGGTATTATGGATAGACAGAGAGACCTTGGGGGATAAAAAAATATTTTTTTTTCGAATTCTCGGCAGATCCTACGTAATTCCATTATTTTTTGGTAAAGCAGTCACTCATTATTATCTACAATTCAATGCGGAAAATTCAAAATTCAAAAAATACGCATCGATTGGACCCAATTAGTAATTCGTCCGAAGACCAGCGGGCGGGGAGCTTTTTCCCCAACCAAGCGTCAGCGTCAGCTTGGCTATCCAAAGAGGAAACGCTGCCAGCCTTCTGGGAACCTTGCCGTTAATCGGTGGCAGCGGCAGACTCGAGGAAATTTTCTATTTATAAAGATTGTTTTTGTATATACTTATTATAAATATGTATGTAATTAAAATCAGTAGGAATATGATTTATTGAAAAAATAGTATATCAATTATCTGGTTTCCATATTACAAGCTCTGCTTAGTTTGAAATCACATAGCCGTGTTGAAGTATGACCCATAATTATTATTTTCTACTGCATATTCATATACATGATTCTATAGTATGTGATAGAGTTGGGTGGGTGGGCGAGTGTTGAAATGAAGGCGATAACTCAGCGGGCACTCGCGGGTCACAGTAACGAAGGACAACCAAAGGAAACTGACGCAATTTATGGGTCCAATAGCCGCGACCCTAAATCATTAGCAGACTGAAAAATATCCTCCAAGTACGGTTCAAATACTCACTTGTTGGGTCCAAAGAGTATGAAAAAAAAATGCGTTTTCAATAGCGAGTGAATTGCCATGAATTAGTTTATATTCTTACGTTTAATTGTCAACAGGAAAATGTAAATTTAGGTAATTAAATTAATAAACGCACTTTTAAGGCTTTATTTGAGTGTGTGAATGTAGGTTAGAGTAATTATTTTAGATAACAGAGCTTTGTCTGTTATCAACAAACAATAACCACTTATTAGGTACTCTTATTTTATTTCTTACTCAATTTTTTGCAATCATGAAGCTTAGGTATATCTACAGCTTGAAATAATTACTTGGCTCCAATTTGTTTGTCGTTACTGACTGTAGTACCTACTTGTTATGTAAATGTATTCGATTGAGGGTGATGTTCGTCAAAGGAGTTCCGGCGCTTCGACTCATCTGAATTATACTTCTGAGCCTCTTGGTTATCAATGTGGACTTTAGTTCTAGATATGGATAGTCTTCGGCTTTCATCGTGTGATAGACCTATCGCGTGACGTATAGCAATTTTGATTTAATAATACAAGACCAGACTCAGGGCTGATTAATTGGTAGCTGAAAAAGAAATAAGACACTAACACATAGAGATAAATAAACAAATAAGTCAAAAAAATTACAAACGTAACTACGATAAAGGTTGAATTAAAAAAGTTAAATTGTTGAATTATACTAACAATTTGTAAGAAACAAATCTAGTAGTAGGAGGCAGGCAAAATGCAAAAAAATCGTTAGTTTAGGTATAAACTACATTAACTACTAGTTACTCAACTCGCTCTTAATGAAGACTTAAAACTGTGGTAAACTTTTAGCTGAAGTTCATGAGTCTGAAAGAGACTTCGGAAATTAGGTATACAAGCGTGATTTGGCAGATAGGTTCTTTATAAGATGTATGGATTGATAGGATGGAATTGACATAGTTCAACCCCTAAAAGGTAAAAGGAGGAAATACAGTTTGTATGCTGTATTTTTGTGATAATACTATAGAATTCAAAACGTCGGATTAAACTGAAACTTTGTACACTTATCAAGGACCGACGACAGTACAATTATTGTTATGAAATGAAATAATTGATTCATTCAAAAATGCCTTCACAGGCAAGTGCCTGTGAAGGCATTTTTGAATTTTTTTTTAGAGTACTAGTACTCTAATGCACGGTTCGCACCTGTTAGTGCAGACAGGTGCTTTTTAAACCGTGTTTTTTTAAAACTTTAATTTATTTTAAATAAATACAGTGATTAAAAAAAAATTCAAAAATGCCTTCACAGGCACTTGCCTGTGAAGGCATTTTTGAATTTTTTTTTAGAGTACTAGTACTCTAATGCACGGTTCGCACCTGTTAGTGTAGACAGGTGCTTTTTAAACCGTGTTTTTTTAAAACTTTAATTTATTTTAAATAAATACAGTGATTAGTTTACCCAGCGGCTTTTCGACGTGCGTATACAAGTAACTTAACTACACAGATATACAAATAGAACTAAATTTACCAGTTCATTACATTTTCATCCCCTTGACGGAGTAAGTTCAAGATTTTCGTCTCAAATCCTCTTTATGCTTAGCCTTTCATTTTCAGCGGGGGATTACGTAAGATACGTAAAGCAAATATGCCAGTATCAAAGGAGAAATCATTTATTCAGTTTAAGCCCTGAGCAGGCACTTATGAACGTCAATGGAAATACCACGTAAACTGCCTTTGACTCCACAAGCCGACGAATTAGTTGAGAATTTATTTTTTAGCTTGCTAGCTCAAAATGTTACTCTATTACAGCCTCAAGGTTTTACTTGACTTTTTGTGATCTGGACGTTTTACGATTACGACTTGGAGTCGCTACGAATGGGTGTGATTCTGAATCTAGACATTCCGCAACTTGGATATCTCGCCTGAGTTACTACAAATACATCTTTATTCTATGTCAACGAGTAGATGTACTTCTGCGGCTTTTACGAAGGCCCGGTTTCAATAATTTACGGATCGGTATCGGTTAAGATTTATTAAAATTAAGACTTATATCTTTACTAATAATGAAGCAAACACCTCAAAGCTTTGCATAGCAGACCCTCCCACATGGAAGTAGCTATCACAGGTAAAATTAGCTTACGAAATGACGTATATACCCAGTTTGGCAATAAAAAAGCCTACCATTGGTAAGCAAAACGATTCGCTTTTGTTTATTGAAACCGGGCATAAGTTGTCTGTTATTATGGCGTGAAGATTATTAATTGAATTTTTCAACACATTTGCTTGTAAAGTGGCTTTTATTGCACCGATTTTAGTTTCATAATGCAGCTTATTACGCATTAGTGCTTTTCATTTTACATTACCAGACAGTTTTATGATAGGTATAATCCCGATTATGTTAAGTTTATATCTCACTGCAAGTGATATATGTGTAGACGAAGCATTCTTAATTTAAATAGTAATAAAACAAAAAACTGCGCGCCATATTTGTTAACGTAATTATGTATCTTAAGTATGTATTTACAAAAAAGTAGTTTAATATGTAGTATATCAGTTATCTGGTTTCCATAGTACGAGCTCAGCTTAGTTTGGGATCAGATGACCGTGTGTGAAGAATGTCCCAGGATATTTATTTATTATCTATGTGCACAGATTACACAGATGAAGCGCGCGGAACACGGGAGTGAGGCCAATCTAGAATGTTGTCGAATGTAGCTCACATGCGGCACACATCGCGAGCACGCCTGCCGGGTCGCTGTCGACCCATAACCGGACTACAATCAAGACTACATACATATTATTGATTCTGTGTGCTATGACTTAAGATGACGTTAATATCATTATGTGCTGTGTGTGATGGTTATTTATAATGAAAGTGACTCTATTATGTATCTCTTAAAATGAGACATTCAACTTTTTTCCAAGCACAAGAATCATTTTATCAAGATGAGAGGTAGAGCATAGCGTTTATTCGTTCAAAGAGCAGCTCGACTGGGGAAGTACCTCCACCTTACAGGATACCGCAGCCAAATAACTTTATGTTGTGTAAAGTTGTGTTCCTGCGCGTGAGTAAGATTGCCAGAGCTCATAGGGGAGGGGGGGAAGGTCGGTAATGCGTGAGCGATGCTACGTATGTTGCAAGCGTCCATATGGCTACGGTAACCGCCTACCATCAGGCGGGCCGTATGCTTGCTTGCCGACTTAGTCGTATAAAAAAAAAGCACGTGCCTGTTTTCAACCTTAGCGACATTACCATCAATCATAATAATCGTAATTTACCTTATTATTGTAACAATTTGTGGTATGATTACGTATTTTATTTCAGCGCTGTTGGATTATCGAATCAAATCAAATAAAACTATCTAAAACCCAACAGATATGAAACAAGTATCTCTTGATTATGTAATTTGGTTACATAACCGGAATCGTGAAGAAGACATGTATGATTCCGGTTTGCCCGGCGGGTGGCGGGTGGCGTCTGACGCGTGACACGTGACGAGGGTCACTGTGACTGTGGCGCAACTATTACTATGACGCGTCGCTCGGGGGTCGCTCTTCCACTACGTTTCCGCTACTGATAACAACCCTCATGCCGGGAAGGCGTAATCATCACTGACAAGTTAAATAACCTAATCAAAATTTTGTTGTGAAAGGTTTTTTGCAATGGATATGCTAATATATAGAATACTAGCTGTCCCCCGCGGTTTCACCCACGTTCTCGAGATAAAAAGTAGCCTATGTCCTTCTCCATACCATAGGCTATCTGCATGCCAAATTTCATGATGATCCGTTGAGTAGTTGAGTAACAAACAAACAAATAAACAAACTCACTTTCGCATTTATAAAAGTTAGGATAGGATAGGATAGAGATGCTAGGTGACAAATATTCAACTACCAGCCGAGTGAGAACTACCAAGCATCTACCACCACGCTATGGATTCCTCACAAAGTTTTCCCTCAATCGTTAGGTCAAGCTCATTACAGGATTCAAACCCACAACCTTCGACACGGAATTTGACTTCACTTCCTGAGCTACAATCACTTAAAAACCTTCATTTCTAAAGTTAACCTATATATTAGAAGTCACGAACGAAAGCTGAGTAACAATTTCCCGTATCAGGCAAACTGTTCGCTCCCCAGTCGAGCTGGCATGATGAAATCAAATTTGTTGAATACAGTTTACGCTGGAGTTGCGAACTGCGGCATAAATCCCAGTGTTTGTCGTCGCGTCTTCGGACCGAGTTAGAATTCAGTTACCGAGTGGTCCGGCTACCCAGTTTACCCGGCTGCCCGGTTTGCCCAGCCCGCGGCGGCGGTTGCTCTCACAATATTCAGCGCACAGACAAAATTATAATATTGAGTTAGTAGCTTCTGCCAGCGACTTCGCAAATAGAATAAGAATGAAAATACTAATTGTATTAATGAATACAATTGATGATGTCACTTGGAAGACAAGGTTAAGCTGGCATCCAAAAAGCTCGGAGTGCTCAACAGAGCGAGGCAGTACTTCACATCGGGGCAAAGGCTACAACTTTATAAGTCACAGGTCCGGCCTCATATGGAGTACTGCTGTCACCTATGGGCGGGAGCACCTGGATACCAGCTTGGGCCTTTAGACTCGGTTCAGCGACGTGCCATCAGAATTGTTGACGATCCCGAGCTCACAAGCGGTTTAGAGCCCCTTAGTCTGAGGAGAGACTTTGCCTCCTTATGTGTGTTCTACCGCTTGTACAACGGAGAGTGTTCTAAAGAATTATTCGACTTATTGCCCACTGCTACCTTCTACCATCGCAACTCTCGCCATCGACGGGGAGTCCATCCTCACATATTGAAACCAGAATTGTTTCGAACTGTGCGGGCTCAAAGGAGCTTTCTTCCGCGGACGGTCAGATTGTGGAATGAGCTCCCCGCCGTGGTTTTCCCAATGGAGTACAGCATGGGGTTCTTCAAAAAGGGCGTGAAGAGATTTCTTCAGGGTCGGCAACGCGCAAGTGATGCCCCTGGTGTTGCAAGCGTCCATAGGCTACGGTAACTGCTTACCATCAGGCGGGCCGTATGCTTGTTTGCCACCTTAGTGGTATAAAAAAAAAAAAAAAAAAAAAAAAAAATATATCACTTTCCTGGGCACGAGCAAACTATAATAAACCGGCCAATTACGAGTCGGACTCGCACACGTAGGGTTCCGTACCATAATAATAATAATGTTACCTTACTCAAATTGACTGTGAAATGAATGGTAGGCGCAACAAAAAAAAAAACACCAAAAGAAAACGTTTATTGTATGTAAAATTTAATTAAAGGGGTTCCCCCTTTAATTAAATTTTTTATTTCATTTTTATTATTTGTTGTTATAGCGGCAATAGAAATTTATATTCTGTGAAAATTTCAACTGTCTAACTATCACGGCTCATGAGATACATACAGCCTGGTGACAGACGGACAGACAGACAGATGGACAGTGGAGTCAATAGTACAAGTAATATGGTCCCGTTTTACCCTTTTAGAATATAATAGAGGAATAGAATAGAATATAGTTTATTCAAAAATTGCAACATATACAGTATAAAGTGATGACTTAAAACTATAATGTGCTAGTTTTGAAATATCAGTTAACAAACTCTAAATTACTTATTATAATTATAATAATAAACTATTGACATTCATTGATTTAATTTAAATAATAACATTGAATCAGCAAAAAACACCATATTTTTGGTACGGAACCCTAAAAATGGATGTAACAGGCATCCTCACTACTCACAAGTTACTTATATATACAGGGTGTTGTTTTGGTCGGCGACAAGCGACCCAGGAGCGGTAGTACAAAATATATATTCCCCAAAAATGGACTTAATTTCATTAAATACTGTAAATATGTTGAGAAATACTTTATTCAATTTGAAATAAAATTACCGCAAAGTATGGTTACTAGGCACGTGCACAGACTAGAGCTAGGCACAAGCCGCCATCGCCCCACCCCTTTACTCCCTCGTACTCCCGGTGAGTAATATGTCTACACTTTAGCTTATTACATGATTTTCAAAATTTTTAATTTTAAATTTTTATTATTAAAAAAAAAAAAAGTATTATTTTTATATTTTTTTAAGCACCAGTATCATTTGTATTATCGACCCTGAGTCGCTCGTCGCTGACCAAAACAACGACCTGTATATAGTAGGATGGTTTGTTACGCGATTCTGACTACTACGAACCATAGTAGACTACATTATAACATGTCGTGCCAAGCCAGAGCGCTTAATCTCGTTGTCGATATTCAAGTTGTTGCAGGTGCTACAAAAAATATCCATTCGGAAATCCCTCGCATCCGCCTCACCGGGCGCCGATTCCGACTAAATAAATAAATTAGCATTTTAATTGGACGTTACAAGCGCGGGCTTGTTTACAGACGACCGGATCCGGACCGGCTCTATCAAGGCGAGCTTATGTATTTTAGATTTATTATACACCTTGACCTGATTCGCCAGGGTCCCATAATTTCCCGATGCACAGTTTGGAAAAACATTTGTAGGAATTACCTATAATTTTCCGTTTTATTTTCCCATCGAAAATCTTTGTGGGGTATGATTGTTCAATATTCCTGACTCGCTCGTGTATATTTACATATTATTTGTATGTTACATTACCAAAATGATATTTTTATTGCTGAATTGCCAACTGACGCCACTGGCAGCTTCTCAGAGCTCAAAACGAGAACCTGTGAGGCAAAAAGACCATCGACTCATTTAGATTCTAGTTGTAGCGAAATATAAAAGTACGGTTAGGATCTTTTTATCGCATTAAATATTACGGTGAAGGGACCGCGTTCGATTGAATAACGAGGTTAGCTATCTACCATGAGAATAGCTTTGACATTGACAATTTAGTTTATAGCGAGCAATAATGCCGACATGGCTACACTACCCGGTCGCCGTTGCTCATTCGTTTGATTCGATTGCGTGACCCGGGACTGTACGGATTTATTATTGTCTGCCTGCGCCTCGCAACGAGCGCAATTTCTGGTAATAATGTAAGCAAATTTGGAAGTTATTCATGAGTTTCCCTTTGTAAAAATGTTTCTGTTCAGTTAAACGATGTCGTACTAAGCTACATTGATATCTTTGCTCACATTTTGGTTTAAAAATAGTTAGTTTACTAAAAAGACATATCACACATACTGTATACTAACTTATTTTTATATTATGCTAATAATCATCAACATCATTCAGGAGTATTTCTGAGGGGCCGATTCAATCATGTCAAATATTACGAGACAAAACCACAGTGACGTTCTATGAATATCTGACCAAAGCTAAATGCATTGCGACAGATATTTTAATTAATTTTTTGATTGCAGATTATAATACTGTTAAAGATTTTCACAATTAAAAACACATAACCGACGCGGCGAGACAAATACAAAACATTGTGATAGTAAACTTTGTATTTTCTTCGTTGAAGGATATTCGATACAAAGTTCTAACGAACGGATTCTTAGAAAAAACTACAAGGGTAATATACAGAGATAGAATACTTTACCGAACAGTCTTTTATAATGAGAACAAAGAATATAATGGATATACGAAACCCAATAAATGGCATCAAATAAACTGACGCAATTCGTGATTGAGTCTGAAGACTTACAATTTTTTCATCTTCTGCCACAAGTTTATTGGATACCATTGTGTACTTATTTTAGTTTATTTTTGTACAATATAGCTAGAGAAGGTACGTTGGCTGACTAGTTGTCCTTTCGAAGATAACCTGATTAGAGCTCGTTGTTCTCTAAGAATTCAATTTTGTTCGAAGCTTTCGTGGTCAGAGTTAGTAAAACTTATTGATTGATGAGTACTTTCACTCGTGACGTGACGTCAACTTGGAGCTGACGTGACTTGCTTACACGATTAACGTTGTAAAGATAGATTGGCGAGTACGAAGACTGTGGCTTAGATAGTTGGAAGTTGTTAAATTCATTGGATATTCATGGTTATGCGGTGTGGTGCGCGAAGGCGAGCGGCGAGCGGCGCGCGGCCGGCTTGCGGTCTCCGCCAACTCCCAAATAGAGCTGCTCTTTGTTGAACTAGCTTGGTATCGACATAATATATATTAACTTTTTAAGAAAAAATAAACCACCTTTAAAGTACACTAAAAAGTATGAAATAACTCTTATCTGACACTGTTTTGAAGTGAGCGAAATCGCAAGACGTGTTCTATAGAAAATATTTCGCTGACTTCAAAACAGTGTCAGATAAGAGTTATTTCTTGGTTATTTCATATTCGTTGAAATAATTAATTTCAGCATGTGAAAAGTATGAAGATTTTAGTGGTAGGTAGCATTAGCGTGGCGGGTTATAGATCCAGCCTTTTGCGTCGCATTGCTGCTTTCTGTTATCGACCTGAAGTGTATGGGGATAACATAATTATGGTATTACGTCTTTCTGGTTAGCCTCATTTGTTCACAACTGCCTACAATCTATATTGTGTATGATTAATTAAAATAATATTATATAAACTTTAGTATCAGTGACGCTATTATATAGCAAACTCAAGCTGGGAGATTATGTACTCACGTTGAATCATGTAGTCCATGAGTCGATAATATCGACTCTCGGTCAGCTCTACGGCTCAAGAGTCCGGGGGCACATTGAGAGCAGTTAACGAGATTTAGTGGCGCTCGAGAGATGAGCGCGCGACGCCCCCCGGCGGACACCGGCGCGGAGCTACGTCATGTCAGTGGTCCTAGACGTCTTTACTGCAGTTACTATGTTATAAGTAACGAGCTCGCTGTTATTGCACCCGGATTGGTTACGTGCGAGCCGGACTGCGAGATGATGTAGTGGCCGACGTGGCTGAGATGTCTCTTGGGAATTTAGTTGATAGAACCTCGTATAGTGTAGGTAGTAAGCACAGAACAGATAAATAAGGTGTAGTAAGTCACCTGCATTCCTTATATAGAAGCGTGTGTTTCCACGCGTACGGCTTACGTAAAAAGTAAATTATGAGAATAATTTGTCAGATTTTTCGCTGCCTCTGTATCGTACTGATTGTATAATTTTATCAGCTTCAATTTATGGAGGCTGCTCGCTCGGAACAGATTTCCCGAGCCGCTCTGACCTTCGATATGATTTGATTTAGTCACGAACGTTTGCCTCTTTTTTACATCAATTAACAGATTCATTTTAGAATTCGCTTCGACAGGCTCTGTTACAAATTGAACGTATTTACTCGGATTTAAAGTATTGAAGGTTCAATTTGTAGAGATTAAAATCCGATTGCTCCTAAAATATCGTTATAGGAGTATTTGCTGTGCACAGCGTTGGTTATGTACCTACCAGGAATACCTATTGATGAATGGTAAAATTAATTAGTTTGCAACAAAACTATTTACCAGTGCTAAAGTAAATTAGTATAATTATATGGCTCAGTTCACCTTGTAATCTATGAACTTCAACGTTCTACTAGTTCAAAATTATAACCAACTATGTGAACCAACGCACCGCACCTCAAACGGCTCTCTAACTATCAGCCATGAACTCACGGGTGTA
Source organism: Polyploca ridens (assembly GCA_951394255.1). NCBI lineage: Eukaryota > Metazoa > Arthropoda > Insecta > Lepidoptera > Drepanidae > Polyploca > Polyploca ridens. Next base: position 14,966,413 of record OX596261.1, read on the forward strand.
TCTTGATAATAAGGTATTTTTAACCGACTTCAAAAAAAGGAGGAGGTTCTCAATTCGAAAGTTTTTTTTTTTTTTTTTTTTTTTTATGTTTGTTACCTCATAACTCCGTCGTTTATAAACCGATTTGGAAAATTCTTTTTTTATTTGAAAGGGTACACTTCCCGTTTGGTCCCATTGTCATCAGATCAGGATTTGATTACTTCTTAGTGTACTTTGAAGTCGGTTTAAGTTTTTTGTAAAACAGTCCAATTATGTATCAAATTAATGTATCTTTGATGAATGCTCTCGTGAATAAAGTATAAAAAAGAGAAGTTATGTTCCCATTATTCACTGAAATATAACATTAAATCCCCTTTAAAAAATCCTGTTTTAATCATAGTTTTGACGAGAGACGTTATTTCGTTGGACAAATTGGGAATTACTTTTTCCATTACAAATATGATACAGGGTGAGCGAGGTAGCTGAGTCAGAGTAGCTTTGATGAAGGTTGATGGTAAGTAAAACAAATTCACAGGCGGGGAAGTCGAAATATGATTTTATATCTGACATAGGTGTGTGCTGACAACGCGTCGACTATTTCGCCTCTCATCGCGACCACTAGGGAGCGTGTTTATGTACATTTATAAAACTAGCTTTGCCCGCGACTCCGTTACCTAAATATTGTCGATTCCCTCTGGATTTTCTTCGGGATAACATGATCCTGTGTTATTCCTAGGAAAATATGCTGAGTTAGATAATGACGTCGATCTATGGGCTTGTGTATGATCAAAATTTCAAATAGTTAAATGATGTGGCCGAAGTTGGTACCTTAGCTACTTTAACCAGAATGAATCTGGCTCTCAAGTATCTCTCGGTACACACCAATAGGTGCGTGGCGACAGTTTTTTAACTGGAGAGAGGCCAGCCTTTGTTTATCCTTACTTCACGTCATAATTAATCAATGTCAGTCAGGTGATTTTTACACGGACATATCTATCAGTGTGAAAAAAAATATAGGTTATTGTTTATGCGGCGTGGAATCTTGTTGTCTCAGTAAATAATAGCTAAAATTTGTTACATTAATTATTGTAGGTTAGTATGACTCTAGGAAACGGTAAATTAAAATTATTCAAATTACGTGGAATGCTGCAAGTAAGTAATATCATCCTACTATCTCGCCTTTTCCTAATATAACATTATAAAATGCGAAATTCGTGTATGTTTGTGATTTTCATAACATTCTGTAAATTTTACTTTAGTTTTTTTGGTACTCAATATCCAGAAAACGCGAGTGTAATGGAATAATTGCGCTGAATTTGTGATTTATCCACGAATCCACCATTGGTTTGGAAAATTTAAATTAGCATAATTGAATTTAACAATAATAATAACAAGTGATTAATCACCATAACATCAATTTAAAATTTAAATGAAAATAACAGATCAAGTGTGAATTATAAATCAAAAACTTTATGCAAATATTCATTATGTAGGTATACCATTACAATGAACTATTTACTACCATTTATATTTATAACATATTTTTATGGTATTCTAGTTTTGAAACACGTAGGAATACAAGAATTAAATATAGCGCAAGCAATCTTTTGTGCTCGATGTGAACATACGTCTAGCCTTGTGTTATATTGAATAAAAATCAAATATTTTACCTCTGTATTCCATTTACCGAATTGAAATTCTTAACAAAAATACATGTTACAACCAAACGCCAATATTGTGCTTTCATAATATTTTATGAATATAGAATTGTGACGACTTAGCATCACTACTCCACCAGTATTCACCACTAGTCTGGTTATTGCGGTGAGGCCCTTTCATGGCACGTATCATCGCGCTGACAATAGAGACTGGTGTTAGTAAATCTCCGGGTTATACCGGTTATATCGGGTTATGTTGTGAGCGTGTTTGGCGCCAATATTCAGAGTGTATTTACATGCGTTTGTCCCGGGATGATGGGGGCATCAATTACCAACATAATGTGATGGAAAAAAATACTGTCTTTTGTTCTAACGTTCTAAATAATAACAGTATCGTGTATTGTTTCGGTCGGTATACCTTGGATTGAAAAAGAGAAATTTATATTTAAAATAAGAGAGTATATTTACTTGGAAATTTCAACCATTAAATTTAATGATCTAGCCAGAAACGTGTGTAGGCGTATGTATAAAATAAAGATAAATGAAATATCTTCGTGATATCATATTGGCCTAGTTTAGTTTTACGAAGGATCTAAAGGCTAAGTTAGCTTAGTTGTAAGTTAAGTTGGAGCTATCCCTGAATCTGGCGTGTAATTGGATTCGTATGATTTGGATCAGGTTCATCTGCAGACAGTTCGTTATGACTGAGTTGTTTGATAACATTCGATTAAGTAGCAGATTGCTCTTTGACCTTGTGTTATCCTAGTTGGAATGTCTATTCTATTTGTTTACTGTGATTTATCGGAAATTGGTCTGGTCTGTGGTTTTATTGAGATTGAAAATCGAATACAACAATTCTCACTCAAATCAGTTCAGTGAGTTCCCCATCTAGGAATTCTTTGTATTCTTTTCACCGTCGACTACATCAGTATTTATCATTGTGAGATTTTAGTCAAACATCATTCATAATAAAAAAACTGTTAACAAATTCAAGCAAAGCTTTTTCCTTTTGGGAGCATTTCCTATTTCTTAATAAATAAACCAACAAGGCTTAGGCAAAATGTGAGCTACTAAAGATTTGTCCTGTTCTGTCGTTCGGCGGTAAAAGGGCTCGTTCCCTGATCCTCCGGGATTAAAGAGTACCGTCGCCGCCTCGTCGCTGTAAATTACTCACCAACAAAGAGATACCTAACTTTTGTGGTTTTATTACTGAATATCTTCATCCCACTATCCCTTCATAGCCCTTACTAGGACCTTTTAATTTTTACTGAACATTCCTGAATCCTTACAAGTATGTACCGAGTTTTAATACAAATAGTGTCTAGATAAAGTGCAGTAGTTACGCAGGTATTTTATCTTGTGCTTCTTGAGTTGGTGCCAAACCTCAAACAGGTTATGCCCCAGTTCAGCATAATAAAATTAAATATTTCGCATTCGTAAATGTCTTAAGGAACTTGTGGCAGTAGGCTTGGTAAGCCACAGAAGTTAAGTATAGGTGTGGGTCAATGAAACCACCATTGGAAATAAATTCACTTTAATCCTGTTTCCGCCTACAAGTTTGGTTTGACAATAGGATAAGGGACACTGGTCTGACGAATACGCTCGGGTTTAACTTCCAGGTGCGTAACGTCTGCAGCCTTCTACTGCAGCGGCTTCGAGAATGTTCTCAGCTGGCTGACCTCTGGCAGCCGCTCACTTCCGTTCTCTTCTTCAGACACGTAGATCTTGGCCGTTTCACTACTACAAGAACTATTGAATAACAAAAAAGTAATGAACAGTGAATACATTTTTCATCTTACTCCCATGTGACGGTAGCGAAACGGCCAAGCCACATATTTTGACCACGGTGTGTAGAGTTTGTGAAGTTAGGGCTTGTAGAGTAAGTGCATGTGGAGTTATAAGCTTGGCTCTACATGAGATCTGATAACTTTTTGACAGTACGAGTCATGTCTTGGCGGCAACATTTTACATAAAAATGTTTTTGGTGGGATTTCACTTCTTTTTGTAAGTTGCTTATGTTTTTTTTGTTTTTGAAATTTCCAAGTTTTATAATTTTTTTGTTGCTTGTGTACAAGCTTGCAAGTTCCATTTTAGCTTTCTAGGACTTCAGGAAGTACCCTATGAGTTTTGATGATCATCAGTGAGTCAGTGACGAAATCGGGGTTTTTTAGATATCAATAAAATCTAAAGTATAAGAGCTATGTTATTGAAACTTAATATGTTTAATAAGTTTACTATTGACATCATATCCTGAGAATTTTGTTTATCTGGTATAATCCAAAACCAACTTGGGTTTCAAAAAAACGACGAAGCGCTTCGAGAAAAGGTAGGTAGTGCCCTTTCGCTTCGCTTGGCTGTCTTGGCAGGGGGCACTTCCGTGCCCCCAGATACGTAGGTAGTTAAGTAGGTGAAAGGTGATCCCCAGCGGGATCAAGAACACTTAAGTATTTTAAGTTCGACTTCAAATAGCCGTTAAATAAAATGAAAAATATATTGTGAAGTCACAGGACACAGTTTATGCTTGCGAACGCAGAGAGGGTATGACCGGTGTCACCGGTGTGACGTTGCAAAATTGACGCACCGTCAGTCGCCACCCGCTCGTTTACGTTCAGTCGCACTCACCGATACGTTTTAGGGATGCGCAGACGCGGAGAGGCGGATGTGTAATTCAAAACCCGTAAGAATTAATATAATATTTTAGGGTTCCGTATTATATTTTCTTAGTTAGGATTTTATTTATTTCTTTTATATAATTAGTTTGTAAGTTAAATAAGTGTGATAGTAATAATAATTTTAGTATGTACTACTTCTCCAGTATTCTATCTTATTATTAGTTCGTAAGATGTATCCTAGAATACAACGTTACCAACTGCTTATTATTCTATCTAGATGAGATCTAATCGAGCTATTTACCTCAAGTTCCCGCCATTATATCCTTTCCAACTCCCCCGTACCGGTAAGTTCACAAACAAATCGGATAATCTTACATAAAACAAAAGTATTTTGAGGGGAAGTAACATAATTTTTTTTTTATTTCGGCAATCTATCTGATAATGTGATAAAAATCATCGTAATCAGCAGCATTTTGTAGTCTACTGATGGTCATAATCCTATTCAATATCTTGTGCATCCGCATTTGAAGAGAGGTAGATCATTTCCGGTGGTAGAATCAATAATTGTAGCATTCGTAAGTGCCTTATTAGGGCTCGAATTTTATTGTTTATTCGCCCAAAGAGCAGCTCGACTGGGGAAGTACCTCCTGCTTACAGAATACCGCAGCCAAATAACTTTATGTTGTGTTCCTGCGCGTGAGTAAGGGCGCCAGAGCTCATTGGGGAGTGGGGAAGAGTCGGTGACGCGTGAGTGATGCCTTGTGTGTTGCAAGTGTCCATATGGCTACGGTTACTGCTTACCATCAGGCGGGCCATAAGCTTAGCGACTAGGTGGAATAAAAACACCGCATCCAGTCCAGTCCAGCCACCTATACGTAGATCCTCAGTCGCCGTTCTGGGGGCCGTTAAGCACTACGCTTGCTAATACGTAGTCTCAACTCAACTCAACAAGAAAATCATAATGATTAATTTTTGGTCGACTTTATATTTATTGTAACAACTACTATGGAACAAAGATTTCTTCTGATTTATTTGATATAGCTGTCTCGCGCGGTTTCACCCGCGTTCCCGTGATATAAAGTAGCCTATAATACTCGGGGGTAATGTAGCTTCCTATTAGTGAAATATTTTTTCGAATCCAACTGTAAGTTCCAGAGATTAGCCGGTTTAAACAAACAAAAAAAAAGCTCTTCCGCTTTATTATATTATTAGTATTAGTATAGATTTATGAGTAAATTTATCTTAACTATAATTTCACTTTTTTAACAGAAATACAATTTTTTTTTCATTCTACATACGACAACACGTGAACAGATTACCGTTTCAGAGTCATCTCATTCCCCCTATCTCCGCTAATTTCTATAAAGCACCCTTTATCTAAACACATCTTGTAAGAATCGTTCCGTTTGCCAAATATGTTTATTACGTCTATAGATAAGGTGCGTACCTGGCAGGTCTTCGCTCCTGTGCTATATATCTGAGCGCTAAGTCCTCGCCAGAAATACTGCACGATTGGCGTCTGGCCAATTGCCCCCCAAAGTACTATTAGTTATTCTGTACCTGAAGATTTAATCGAACAGTTTATATGATACAGCTGTTTCAAACAGAACGGAGTGTATGTCTATGATGGGATAGGGTTTTCGACCCTAAACCTATAGGGTACTTCCTGTTGACCTAGAATCACGAAATTTGGCAAAAAGCAAGGTCTTGCAGCACAAGTAAAGAGAAAATTCCGAAAAAAAAGCTGAAAATTAAAGTAAATTTTGGTAAAAAAAAAGCTGAAAATTAAAGTAAATTATGGTAGAAAAAAAAAACACCTACTATTAATTTCACAGTCAATTTGGTTAAATTATTATTGTTATTATAGGGAGCGAGTCCGACTCGTACTTGGCCGTTTATTTTGTAATCAAATAGGTATGTATAATCACCGGTACCGTCATTACCGCCTCCCATGCCCCGACTCGTTTGTTCATTGTTAGCACAGTCACATTTGGTTAAATTATTATTGTTATTGTAGGGAGCGAGTCCGACTCGTACTTGGCCGTTTATTTTGTAATCAAATAGGTATGTATAATCACAATATTTTATTCAGTAGTAGTTTTTTTAACAATTATATATTCAAGAGTATATGTATCACGAACGAACGCAATTTTAAATTTAATTTGTTCTCATAATTTCACATTCATGTATTATTTCAACGTACGGTTGCCAGAGCTGATTGCATCTAGCTTTAAAAAAAGTCTTTTAATTTTCACAAATACACGCGCGAGTAATTCGGTCGTAGCAATAGTGCGTGTGCTCGGTGCGCTCCAAGGCGCATACACTTTTCAAAGGGTATTAGGTGTGTCCGGCTCCGTGGCCGGTGATTGCCGATTGCTGTTAATTTATTGGCGAGCTTAGCGCGGAATGAGCGCACCGAGGCTTTAGCAGATAAACTGTGACGCATTTGTATTGCACGCCGTACAAAGTTATTATTACAAAAGTCATCGTTATTGCTCCTGATAAAACATGTTTCGATAGTAGGTATAGTAATAATAGTGAAAACTTAATATTTCACAAAAAGTTTATATTTTATTTTAATTCGCACCTTATAAAAATCTACTGTTTGATCGAGGGCTAATAAAAATAATAACAAAGCTTAATTTGGAAGTACACATTTTATTAAAAGTTTTTCAGTATTCTTTTTCTAACTCTTCCATGTGGTGTGGTACTATCTAGAGCTCATTGAGTAGTGTACTAATAGGGCAAGAGCCCCGGTTGTGGCCACATTAAGGATTTTTTATGTAAAAAAAATCGCCTTTAATTCAAAAATGAGTATCGTGTTGATTAGTTATATTAATAAAGCAGTTTATTTATTTAGCTTTCAGGTTTTGTAAAAGTGTGTATCGAGAGACAAATATTTTTTTTATTATCATTTTTTAAAGATGAAAGGTGTAAAATCACTACTGATCCAGTTGTGGCCACCTATTTCCACCTAAATTTCCAGGTAGGGAAAATCATACACCGTCAAAATAACATCAAAATCAAGTTCCTACACATTCATTTAGTATGCTTCAATAAGAATCCAAGCAACAAATAAAAATTTGGGCAAGATATTTATCGATTAATTACCTCGAGTCGGTCAGGTCGCTAACGGTGTCTGTTAAGAAATTAACGGAAATTATTATTTAAGCTTTTACAGTGTCACAAAAATGTTACAATACACTTACGGCGCCACTACAGTTGCTCGACAATAAACGAGCCATGCTTCAACGCCTTATTTATTCACTTTCAAAATTGCAAGTGGCCACAACCGGGGCTCCTGCCCTATATAATATCTTTATCTTCATGAATAAAGAAATGATAAAAGAAATGGCTCTGAATACCTTAGGTGTGGTCCAGCCAAATGTATAGTGTCAACTACGGTTCATGTTATCGACAAATGTCCTACTTCGTCATAAGAACTCCGTGACGACGGTCCCGGTTCCGGCGCGGAGTCGTGTCGTGTCGTGCCGTGTGTGCCGGTACCGTCATTACCGCCTCCCATGCCCCGACTCGTTTGTTCATTGTTAGCAGTTTGCGCCGGGGTGAGAGTTGCCAACTTGCTTCATTAATCTTTAACTTGAGAATCAATTGGTATCTCGGTTTGGGTTTGAACGTTATAATTAATATGCTTGTATGTCTTCTTATAGGATATGTTTTTGTGTGTAAAATATTGTAGATATAATACATGGGAGATTATCTACATATATCTCTAAAATCGTATATATAAAACAACTTGAACAGCAAAAAAACATGAAATTTTCATTAATATAACGTCACTAAGAAATAGTTTTTCAAAATTCAACTGATGGCTAGCTAGTTGGAAATGCTGCATGTGTGGAATTGGTTTTCTCCTTAAAAATAAATAGGAGTACCCAAGTACTTTCTATAATAAGTAGTTAGTATCGCATAGCTGTGACGTAGCTCCCCAGTCAGGCACGAGCCTAATTCTCGAGGCAATTCGTCAAGATGTCACTTTCCGAAGGTTCCCAACATAATCCGGCTCTACGCCAATCCGCTGGCCTGCTGGAGTCCAGATTACAATATATTTGTCTTGTACTCGATTGATGTTCTATGTCGATAAAACACGGGTCAAAGTTAGACTTTTCAACGAAATTAATTCAGCAGGCGTCCAATCTACCTATAATTCTCACTCACACGCTCCAAACAGAATCAGTGTTTTCCCATCCGAGCGGTTATCGGTCAGTGAAATGTAAAAATACATTAACAGAGTTGCAAATAACCTTTGTCTTGCTAAGGTAAATTTATGTGTAGTGCAATTACAAAGCTCGCTGTAACAAGAATCAATCTGTATAACAAAGTTATGCACCGTTCAATGTTTCCCAGAGTTTATGCACGAAAAGGCAAAGATCGCCGGCTTCCCGATACTTCCCGATGCGGATACAGTAACTTCAGAACAAGAGGTTTAATTAAAATTGAACGCAATTAAAAGTTATGCGAGCTCTGCTTTCAACAATCAGTAATAAGGGAACTTACTTATCACAGTTTCATATATATTTCTTGTCTTATTATTATTAAAATCGTACCATAGTTTCGATTAATAATATATAAATGCGAATGTGTGTTTGTTGGTTTGTCCTTCGTTCACGCAGCAATGGATCAATGTGAGATCAATGGATCGGCGTGAATTTTTGCAGAGAGATAGTCTATGGGCGTAACATAGTCATAATTTTTTTTTAAATCTTCTAGGTAATAAGTGGCTTAAAATTCTTAGTAAAATAAAAAAAGTTGAAAATTAAAGTAAATTTTGGTACTTTTTTTCACTTACTCTTTATTCATTTCACAGTCAATTTGAATATGGTTACATAATTATTATTATTGTACGGAACCCTCCGTGTGCGAGTCTGACTCGTACTTGGCCGTTTTTTTCTAATCAAATAGGTATAATCACAATATTTTATTCAATAGTAGTTTTTTTATTTTAATTATATATTTTAAGAGATATACTCATAAATGTATCACGAACGAACGCAATTTTAAATTTAATATGATTTCATAAATTCACATTCATGGATTATTTCAACGTACGGTTGCCAGAGCTACTGTTTAGAGAAGACTTATCGCAACACTCAAGACTAACTGAAGTTCCAAATCAATATCTTGCTTCTTCTGCGCTCTCTGATAATATTTGTACCTGAGTACTTCGTTTGAAGCCGGTGCCAATACCTGTTTTAGTTGTTCTTATGTGATGCCAGGATGGGCACAAAAAATGTTGCTTCACGGCACAGCATTTCTTGACTTTCTTAATGATTACAATAATGGCATGATGTTTCATATTAATATACGTAATCACCGCTTTTAAACCTTTGGGGTAGCCAAATACAAAATCCCGGATTACATATAAGAAAGTTATAGAAAAAATCTGCTTTAAAATTTAGGTGGTTTGATGATTTAGATTAATCTTATTTATAAAGTATTCATAGGTTAATTTTCCTATAACATTCTGTCAGCCGGGACTTTGATTAGGAACAGGGTGTAAGTTCAACGTGTGTGATTTATTGGCATTTTCCGAACGTAAACCGTTCCAAAAAGAGTCGCAGTCAAAGTAGCTGTGGACAATAAAGCCAGATTATACAACAGATAGAATGTCAGTAAACTATGTTGTTACGCCAAAATGGTAACTATTTATTTATTAGGTCTGCCAACGTATATTACACTTCTTAAAGTAAACAAAATTATGAAAATAAACACTATCATAGTGTAAATACAATTAAAGGCAAACACAGCATGTTATGAAAACTAAACTAATTAGTGCTGCGTGGTGTGGTATAATGAATATAAAAGTATTACGTGGTGAATAAGGTTTGAGTGTACGTGGTAAAGAGACCCGCACTGGTGGTGCCCCATCCGCACCGGTGGTGCTCCACCCGCATCGGTGTGGTGCCCCACCAACTCGCTCTAAACAACTGCAATTGTATTTATTCACTTTAATTTAAAGTTCTGTTTGTCGGGAATGTTCTGGAGAGTTCGCGCCGCTTTGTGCCAGCCATAATAATGTACTCTGTGTTTATCCCACATTACGGTCTATGGCTCATGAAAACTTGTTATTCTTTGAGACTTTCATCTCGGGTGTTTTTTTAAATGTATTTTAGACTAGCTTTCCCCCCGCGGTTTCACCCGCGTTCCCGGGATAAAAAGTAGCCTATGTCCTCCATACCATAGGCTATCTGCATGCCAAATTTCATGATGATCCGTTAGTAGTTGAGGCGTGAAAGCGTAACAAACAAACAAACTCACTTTCGCATTTATAATATTAAGTTAGGAAGTTAGTATTAGGATGTTGGGATAGGATAATTATTTAAAAATAGCATAGTCACACAGTTTTTTTACGTGTATTAAAATTGATTTGTTACGTTGGCACAGACAAAATGCTTTTTGTTAAATTAAATATAGCAGGCTACGTTTGCTGGACATATTTATCTTTCAATATGCAGATAGTTACCCCCTTTATATGCAGCGAGCTTTAGTAAGATCTATACGTAGATACGATCCCATGTTTCATACATTGTGTGAACTCGACGCAAGTATAATGTCGCCCAAAATCGAGGGCAACATTCTAAAGGCGGTGCCTGTTCGAGCGTACCACGAATTATTGCCCGGAGGTCTGGCAAACTTTCATAGCGGGAAAAATATCGCTTTTCCGCAAATTATAGCGCGGGCGGCGCGGTAACGATGCTTTAAGAGGTGTTTACGCGCTCGCAGCTACCACTATGTATACTATAGCTCTGTAGCACTGTATAATGCTTCAAGCAGTTTAACTCGGAAATAATATTGTGTGACTTAAAATTCCATGCTTTTTTAAAGATTAAAGGTGTCGTTGATTTATTATCACTTGTTTTTTAATAGTCACATTTAATTCAAATTGTTTTAGTATGTTTTTAGCATGAAATATTAATTGAAAGTAGGATTTTTGGGAGTTCAATTGAATCTTGATGAAATGTGCCATATTTCATATTAATAGTAATACCTACTAACTAGGGCGTAGAGGGTTCTCCTCAAAATTTTCAAATTCGGAGCAGTCCGACGGGGAAAGTGTCTCCACGCTTTTCATTCAAATATTGAACTTAATTACAAAAATTGCTTACATTTAGGCCCTTACGGGATAGACAGAGAATATATTTAGGTTCAATTTTATAATTATTTAACACTTTTTAGTGCAGGGCTTTTTAAAGCGTGTTTTTTTAAACTGTAATTTATTTTTTAGTCAACATAAATTATTCATACCATTTTATTATGTTACTTATACCATATTTTCACCCAATATCAATTTATTTCACATTTATAATGAGTATTTAGCTTCAGTGCCTACTCTTTGACTCCATCAACAGACTCAGAAAACCATATTTGGCCAAAATGCACATAATACGATTACAATACGCCCAAACACGGCTAGAATACAATGCTCCGCTATGGGGTTCCAGTGCCAACCCTCCGACTTCATCATCAGACCCTGAAAACTATACATGGTCAAAATTCATCTCACGACATTTCCAACAACCCCAAACACGGCTAGGATACGATGCTCCACTATGGAGTTTCAGTGCTTACCCTCCTACTCCATCATCAGACCCTGAAAACCATATAAGGTCAAAGTTCATCTTACGACAATTCCAACAAGCCCAAACACGCCTAGGAAACGTTGGTCCGTTATGGAGTTCCAGTGCTTACTCTCCTACTCCATCATCAGACCCTGAAAACCATACATGGTCAAAGTTCATCTCAAGATAATTCCAACAAGCCCAAACACGGCTAGTATACGATGCTCCACTATGGAGTTCCAGTGCTTACTCTCCTACTCCATCATCAGACCCTGAAAACCATACATGGTCAAAGTTCATCTCAAGATAATTCCAACAAGCCCAAACACGGCTAGTATACGATGCTCCACTATGGAGTTCCAGTGCTTATTCTCCTACTCCATCATCAGACCCTGAAAACCATACATGGTCAAAGTTCATTTCATGACAATTCCAACAAGCCCAAACACGGCTAGGAAACGTTGCTCCGTTATGGAGTTCCAGTGCTTACTCTCCTACTCCATCATCGGACCCTGAAAACCATACATGGTCAAAGTTCATCTCAAGATAATTCCAACAAGCCCAAACACGGCTAGTATACGATGCTCCACTATGGAGTTCCAGTGCTTACTCTCCTACTCCATCATCAGACCCTGAAAACCATACATGGTCAAAGTTCATTTCATGACAATTCCAACAAGCCCAAACACGGCTAGGAAACGTTGCTCCGTTATGGAGTTCCAGTGCCTACCTTCCGGATCCATCATCAGATCAGCTCGATGGTACCAAATTATTGTATTGTCATCGGTACTTGATAAGTGTACAAAATTTCAGTTTAATCTGACGTCTGGAAGTCGATGAAAATTACGTTCGAAGATTCCTTTACATACATTCATACATAGATATACATACATACATAGATACATACATACAGGTGAAGCTAATAAAAGGGTGTAAAAAATAAAAATAAAAATTCACATTTATTTGTTTGAGATCAAAGTTAAAGCCATTTATTAAATTTAGGCCCCAGAAGGGCACTTATGAAGGTCACATTTACTGAAGTTACCACCGGTTCGGAACTCAAAGAAGATCAAAATTAAATATATCAATCAATATTTTTTTTTTATGAAACAATAATACAATCAACTACGTTACGTATCGCAAAAGATGGTGGCGCGGAACACATGGCGTTTTACCAATCAGCGCGCAAGGTAAGGTTCCGACGCACTCAAGTATGATGCCAGTTTACGATATGACGGTTTGTCATGGATAGATTATAAATTATCGGAAATTAATACATTATATTGTAGCAGTATGATACAGTTCACAATTTATCGGGAAGTTTATAATCTCGCTAGGTAGATTATAAACTAACGGATTTCACAAAAATACGGTGTCATATAAAATCAGCTCTAAATGATCGCAAAATTTAATTTTGTTCTCGAAAAAATCATTTTTTAAATCTCACTTCACATGTAGAATTGGAATTCATATGCAACAGTTGAACGTTTTCAACATATTTATTTGAAACAGTTTCATGCAATATGTCTTTGTAAACAATGTGACATTATCTCGGACACAATTCCAGTGTAGTGTAGAGCCAATTGTTAACGTTCACAAGTGCCTTATCAGGGCCTAAATTGAATAAATGCTTTTTGAATTTGAATTTGAATTTGTAAACGGTTCCGGCGACTGGCGTGTCGGCGCGGGGGTCGTGTCGGCGCGGGGGTCGTGTCGGCGCGGGGGTCGTGTCGACGTGGGGGTCGTGTCGACGTTGGGGTCGTGTCGCGGCGCGACCGCCAATTCAATATATTTCACAGCGTACCGCTCATTGGGTTATACATCTAAAGAGCATAAAGGTGATACTCCACCTACTAGAATTAAGAATTAATAAGTTAACTTTGGTTGATCTAAAACGGCGGGCGTGTAATATAAACTGAGCAAATATAATGGAAGATATGTGATGGTTGCGTATTGTTTGAAATTGATTTGTATTGATTTGGCAGGTAGATTCCTCATATGAATTAGGTATCCGTAAAGAAAGGTTTTTGAAAATTTGGAGAAAAATTTTTGATTTTATGGAGTACAGCATGGGGTTCTTCAAAAAGGGTCTGAAGAGATTTCTGCAGGGTCGGCAACGCGTGAGTGACACCCCTGGTGTTGCAAGCGTCCATAGGCTGCGGTAGCCGCTTACCATCAGGCGGGCCGTATGCTTGTTTGCTACCTAAGTTGTATAAAAAAATAAAAAAAAATCACCCCTAAAGGGGAGTAAAACCTCAACGGAACAACCAATCGAGATAAAATTTGGCACGTAAATATTAGGTCCCTCGTGCGGTTTTAATATTTAACGATTATAGCTATCGATATATGAAAACTACATAACCGTAGTTCATGTCTATTGGGGTGAAATATAATATCCTAACTAATATTATAAATGCGAAAGTGAGTTTGTTTGTTTGTTTGATACACCTTCACGCCTCAACTACTGAACGGATCATAATGACATTTGGCATGCAGATAGCCTATGGTATGGAGAAGGACATACCTTTTATCTCGCGAACGTTAGTGAAACCGCGGGAGACAGCTAGTATAATATAAACTAGAACTTGGACAATTAATAATTTTTTTTTTTTTTTATGTCAATAGGTTGACAAGCAGGCAGACGGGCCTCCTGATGGTAAGTGGTCACCGCCGCCTATGAACATTTGCAATACCAGGGGGATTGCCGATGTGTTGCCGACCTTGTAGAGCTCTATTTACGCCTTTTTTGTAGAACCCCATATCGTAGCGCTGAGGGAAAACCGTAACGGGGAGTTCATTCCACATCCCAATGGTCCGCAGTAAGAACGTTCGACTAAAACGTTGTGTGGACGATCGAGGCGGCTCGAGGATGTGAGGATGAACTCCACATCGCCGGCGAGCAGTGCGATGGTAGAAAGGTGATGAAGGCACCAGGTCAAAAAGTTCTTGCGAACACTCCCCATTATACATACGGTAGAACACACAGAGCGAGCCTATATCTCTCCGAAGGCTGAGAGGTTCTAAACCGTCAGTGAGTATGGGATCGTCAACGATACGAGTGGCCCGCCTTTGCACCGAGGCAAGTGGATCAAGCTGATAAGCGGGTGCGCCTGAAATTTTCAGAACTAAAACATTTAAATTATTGTTTCGCTTTGTCTACGTGGAAGATCATCTTTACACGGCGCGATGCGATGCGATGCGGGTCGGTAGGTTGTGGTGCGGAGTGGCGGATGTCGCCGATGACCGCACGTGAAATATCGCCAGATACGAGCTGGCATCGCGACACGCAATAAATCGCGCGAATCAATCGTCGCCAGTCGCCCGACGCGCCGCCGCGCCCGCGCCCGGCCGCTGACCGATGCGATGCGGTGCGGTGCGGGAATTAGTACACGTGATGCGTTTTATTTTCCGTGCAATTAATTACAGCTTCTCGTTTTTTATTGGTCAATGATTCTGCACTTTATTGTCGGTGGATGCTTTCAATATTGCAGTTTATCGATACCATTAATTGATCGATTTTATTACAATTTCCCGATGCGAAATTATTTCCTGCTATTGGTAACAGTATGAAAGCGATAAAATATTCATAAAAATACTTGTCGATTCTTGTTTTATAATGTATGAATTGAAATGCGAATAAAGATATTTTACTCAAATAGTAATACAGTTGCGGCACAGTAAAGCAAAAATATCTTCCCCGTGTGTCAGCGTTGAATCCGGCCCGTGAGCCGTGAGCTCCGGTATCAGATCGTTAGGATCTCCCGTTTCCTGCCGGAGGCTGCAGATTACCAGGATTTGGATATCGGCTTGTCGATCGAGAGACGGAACACTAAGTCACTCCTTTGGATATTTAATAATAGTTCTTTTTAAGAACTGTTATTCTTGTTTTACCTCTATAAGTTATGTTAAACTTGAATAAAGAATATTGTTTACTGCGCGCTTTCAGAGTTGGTCCCATACTTAAAAGTTGTTTGTATTCATGAGTAATACAAAAGTCATTGTTTGAAAGTATAAAACTAATTACTTATTTATTTAAATTGGTAAAAAGGTTTACTGTAAAATACATTTTTATGCAATTTGAATAAGTTATATGTAATTTTTATAGAGTGTTACATTCAGCGTTGCCAGACGTCCCGATTTTGGCGGGACGTCCCGATTTTTAGCCCAAAATTAAATGTCCCGCGCGGGACAGGTCTAGTCCCGCTTTTCGAGGATTACTCGACGGTGAAATAATCGTTGGACGTAGAAGTGGGAAATTATAAAGACACCACTGCCACAGTATTACCATATGCCTCTGCACAGAAATGGCACCAGCTCTCCCGTGACTCGTCTTATACCGTGCCAAAGTCACAGTGACAAACTTCAAAGTCAACGCAATCCAACAATACGGCCGCATTTCCGTTGATCTAGAATCACATAGAATCATAAAATTTGGCAAGAAACAATTCCATGTAGCACAAGTAAAGAAAGAAATCCGAAAAGCGTTTTGTAGTTACACCGCAAAAAAAAAAAACTACAATATAATCGAAAAAAAATGGGTAAAATCTTCGAGACTCCCGTGATGAATGAACTATTTACATAACTACAAGTTTCTACGGAACTCTCGGTGTGCGAGTTCGACTCGCACTTGGCCGGTTATTTTTAGTATATCCCGCTTTCGGCGATAGAATCCCGCTTTTTATACTCAAGATGTTACAAAATCCCGATTTGTCCGTAAAAAAATCTGGCAACGCTGAGTACATTATTTATTTTAATTTATATTTTATTATGTGAATGTGGGGAAAATAATAAGGTTGTCCACTCAATTACATGTCTGAAACGAAGCTGCTTTATTTTTAACCGACGAAAAATCGGAGGAAGTTTACAAGCCGACGCGTATATATTTTTTTTTTATGTATGATCACGCATAACTTTTTACAGAGTGGCCCGATTTTGATAATTCTTTCTTTATTGGATAGGGTATGCCTAGGTTGGTCCCATATAATTTGGGTGCAAAGGGTGGGAAAATAGGGAGGATTTAGTGTTCACCTTCAGATTTTAATGCTGAATTGTGTATTACATCAAAAGAAATCAAAAATTTGTAGTAATTAGTAGATTAAATCCACAAAAAATTATAAAATAAAAACTTTTTTACAAAAAAATTAAACCACCGAAAAAACTGAAAAGCAAAAATTTAAAATTTTTTGTTTAATTTTTTTGTTAAAAAGTTTTTTTATTGTTACAAATTACATTTACCCCCTTGTTCATAATAAAGTTATCAAACGTTGATTAGCTAAAATTCCGAAGTCTTTATCTGACAGGTGACATTTGGTGATCGAAAGAGTGAGACGGAGCACACTATTACACTGATTTAGTTAAAAAGCGATTATGAATAAGGGGGTTAGTATATATACCACGAAATAACTCAAATTATACATGAGAATATGAAATCCCACCAAAAACATTTTTATGTAAAATGTTGCCGCCAAGACATATGGCTCGTACTGTCAAAAAGTTATCAGATCTCATGTAGAGCCAAGCTTATAACTATACATCCACTTACTCTACAAGCCCTAACTTCACAAACTCTACACACCGTAGTCAAAATATGTGGCTTGTCCGTTTCGCTACCGTCACATGGGAGTAAAGTGAAAAATTTACTCAATGTTCATTACTTTTTTGTTATTCAATAGTTCTTGTAGTATTGAAACGGCCAAGCCACATATTTTGACTACGGTGTGTAGAGTTTGTGAAGTTAGGGCTTGTAGAGTAAGTGGATGTATAGTTATAAGCTTGGCTCTACATGAGATCTGATAACTTTTTGACAGTACGAGCCATATGTCTTGGCGGCAACATTTTACATAAAAATGTTTTTGGTGGGATTTCACTTCTTTTTGTAAGTTGCTTAGGTTTTTTTTTTTGCTGAAATTTCCAAGTTTTATAATTTTTATGTTGTTTGTGTACTAATACAAGCTTACATACCAAATTTCAGCTTTCTAGGACTTCAGGAAGTACCCTATGAGTTTTGATGATCATCAGTGAGTCAGTGACGAAATCGGGGATTTTTAGATATCAATAAAATCTAAAGTATAAGAGCCATGTTATTGAAACTTAATATGTTTAATAAGTTTACTATTGACATCATGTCCTGAGAATTTTGTTTATCTGGTATAATACAAACCCAAGTTATGAGGGTTCAAAAAAACGACGAAGCGCTTCGAGAAAAGGTAGGTAGTGCCCTTTCGCTTCGCTTGGCTGTCTTGGCGGGGGGCACTACCGTGCCCCCAGATTAAATGTAAATACGTAAAGCATACGCAAAGCGCTCGTGGTATAGCATAACTAGCCGTTCTTAATCGATCGGCAAAGTTAAGCTACGCCTGTCGTGGTCGGTACCTGGATGGGTGACCGCCTAGTGGTATTTCAAATCGAGCGTTTCCGTGCTTCGGAAGGCACGTAAAGCCGTTGGTCCCGGTTATCACTTAACTGTGATAGTCGTTAAGCTAGTTGGATGCCTCCTAGGCGGCTTGAAAAATTCCAACAGTAGGTTGACCACTAGCCTACCTCCACCGATCCGCAGTGGGCACGCGTGGTGGAGTATTGCCCATTCCCTTACACCCTCATTTGTGAAAGGAGGCCTGTGCTCAGCAGTGGGACATTATAGGCTGATGATGATGATGATGACGTAAAGCATAAATATGTCCGCCTTCATCACAATGATAGCGGTCGCGGGATGTGTCTCGCTCTATGAAATACGTCACATAATTGACTGTTTCCGGATATTCAGCGGATCCCCCACTCCCTCACATAAGATAGATGTCGAGACCAATTGACATCGTTAAGACGATCAACATTTGTGTAGGATAACAATTTTATTTCAAATGTCTACTACGGTAAAGTTAGCTACGGATTTTTTCAGAGTAAAGCTATGAGGCAATATAAAAATGGGTAACACATTTTGCAATTTGTATCTTTGTGAAAGGAAATTTGAATTTAAAATGAATCTTTCAATACCGAGCGAGCAATCACGAAGGCGCTGGTTTGAAGCGTCGGGCTGCCTCGCCCTCGCCCTCGCCCGCACCGAGACGAACTAATTAGTGAGATGGAGCGTGGTTGAATGCGAGTCGGCCGTGACGCCTCGCGCATCACGCCTCGCGTTGTCTATATATCAGATGGTAAGGCGCTTACGGACTTCTTTTTCTACGAAAAGCGTCTCTTAGAAATTTTATAATATTTCTGTGTTCAAGTCGTATTTAATTAAATATATACCTACTTTTTTAGGTGTCAAAGTCATTTATTCAATTTAGGCCCTAGTAGGGCACTTATGAAGGTCAAAGCTACTGAAGTTACCAAGTTTCTGTACCTCGCTAGATAAAATGGATGGGATATCATAGACATCCAACCATCCATTCTATCATGGACGAATAGTTCTATACATGTACATATTATAATACTTTTATGCTACCATTTTGACGTAAACTGTAAAAATCCACGACATTAGGTATACTGAGCGGTTACCGTACGTAACTTACAGAGTTGCGATGTTGTTAGCCTTACTTTACCGTACCGCTCATTTACTTACTAATACATACAACTTATTCATTAAAGAAACAAAAAACCCGACTACGTAAAACAAAAAATAACTGAAAAGAGAAAAACAAGCTGTTTAATCTATAGAATTTTGTATATAACTTGGAGTTTATAAGGTATTGCAGTCGGGGATAAACAAATATTACAAAAAAAAAATACATACTTAGGTTATCTCTCGCGTGCAGCTGCAGTAGTGATCGGCGATAGATATTATACTTGTAACATTTTCAGTGTGATATTACTATTATATTTTATTAAATAAAACTAGATCTTATAGTTTTACTACAGATCAAACAAACGCATGTACCTATATAAGTAATAAATCAAATGTATTTCCCAGTGCATAGCTAACGCGCCCAAACATTTTCATACGTGAATGTTTCCAAAGACACGTCTTCGTATTATGGAAATGTAAACATTTCGTTCGCTTCGTTCCATTTCGCATCGCTTCATTTCGCTTCGCTTCGTTATGGTTATTATGTATCCTGAGGTGTGCCGCGCGACTGTCAGGTACATATTTCATTGAGCCACCATAGCTTTAAAGGTTTTGGAGTTGACCGGTTCAGAAAGGCTCTCTTAACTTCATTCCCTTTCAATATTTCATGATGGTACTTTAATTTTCTGACTGGCTGCTGCACTCAAGTTGAAAACCTGTTGTCTAGAACCTATGGATCTCTCTATAGTTTGTATTAACTAGAGATTATGAACTGGAGTTTGTAACAAGTTAGGTTATCCGAAGTGCTTAGCTGGTGCACGTACACATATGCTAATAAAGTTTACCTATAAGCTCTGAAGCGTCAACATTTTCTACATGAGTATTTAGTCACATACCATCGTGTGGTATCTCAGTGCAATAGTAGTGTAATGCAACTAACGTGTTATGACGCCTGCCAACAAATGCCTCTAACCAATGAAAACAAACTATATACATACATATTACTCCGCCCGGGCGTGACTTCACTACAGTATTAGCTCCGCGGAAATGTTCATTATACTAAAAGCTTACAGGTACTATGCTGATTTGATATCTCATGCTTCATTTTATGATATTACCGTGAAATATTCAATTCGTGAGTGAACGAGTGTTTCGGTTCATTTTGAGCTTTTCCCAGATGAGATTTTAATTTGCATTTGAGAAAACAAAGAGTACGCAGAAGTGACATTTACTTATTTAGATTTAACAGGAAGAATGAGGATTTTATGGCATTAGCAATTTGATGGAATTATGATGAATGAATTATATTCCAGTCTGTTGTGTATATGTACGGTAACGCTAATCTCGAAAACAAATATGTACCTAGTCAGATTTTGATGCAGGTAACTAAAATAAATACATTAAAAGTGATTATTCAAGTTTCCTTCGAAATACAGATAAAACCACAGATGGAAAATATATTTTAAAACACGAAAACTAAATCGAAACAAGCAACAAGCCGCTCTTTGACTTTGTAAGTGTACCTTATTATTTTAACCTATACATACATTACAAAACGTTATCTTCCCGTCGTCGTGAGCACATCACATAAAGGTAGTATATCTACGTTGTAATGTATCCAACTTTGTATTTAATCAAAAAGGATTTGTGGCTGATCCCCTCGCTACGTGCCTTATTAATCAGTTAGTTGTGTATGTTTCGGTTCCGAGAGCTTTTGTACAAAATATGTTTTACTTTCAATCCTTCCTCTGAATCAATGCAGTTTCTTTGATATTTATACCACACTTACGTGTTTGATCTCATCACAGTAAGTGATGATGCAGCCGAAGGTGGTAAGCCTGGAAAACATACGAGGGAAATGGCTTTCAATTATTTCCAAAATGTGATAGAATTTTCTAGAGTCAGGCAGTCAGGTACAATAAAGTTACTATCACTGCTGCTATGTTTTTCTCACGATGTTTTTCTTCACAGAAATTCAAGCTCATTGTAGAATTCGAACTTACGGCCTTCGTCTAGGGATGCAAACATCGTAACGAAAAACATCAATGGTTCGATGTATCAATAAAAAAACACCAATGGCATTTACGAACATCGGCCTTTGAGACATCGACAAATTTGTCTAATTTATAATAAGTGTAAGTGTGTTTTAGGGTCGGCAACGCGCGAGTGATACCCCTGGTGTTGCAAGCGTCCATAGGCTACGGTAACTGCTTACCATCAGGCGGGCCGTATGCTTGTTTGCCACCTAAGTGATATAAAAAAAAAAGTTTATACCACTGAGGTATATAAAAATCTGGGAAATAAATCGGGTATATGGACAGGTTTATTTGTTGTTGTTGGTGTGACCTCCTGTCACAATAACCCTCGCACACTCTGGTATAACACTTTTTTTAATATCTGTGGGTATAACATAAAATCTAATGAAAGGCCATATCACTCAGCGCATTCCTTTTTTCCAATTCAAGCTGAAGTATGATAAATATAATTTTTCTTAACGCATCAATTTGTTGGTTTTCGATATCGACCCCAAAATAGGATGGGCGTCTTGATGACGTCATTTAAATTATGGCCAGTCGTGATCCATCGGTTGTTGTGGAGCGAGCCGATGTAATTACACAGTTTGACGACTCCGCGCTGTAATCAATGCTTTTATGTATAATTTATTACACCCGGTTATAGATAGCGTCCCTTCTTTGAATAATATTTGCTCCATAATTTCTTTTAGCTAATTTTATCAACAAGGTACAGTAGTACCCAATTAATATGGCTTACCGATGTACCTACCTGCGCAGAAGATACATTTTCAAAGCGCGGGAAACGCTATTGGTCGGCAGCTGCCGCCATGTTAGCGCGCGCCGTGCGGAGGGGCATGACTTGCGAGTGAGACAAAACTAACAGCTGCAGTGTATTATGAACCTGATAGTAGTGATCTAAGGTTGATTATAAGTTTTAAGCATTCTTTCGTTAAACTTCGGGGCCATACTTTCTTTTCTGTGCGAACGAAGATTCACGACGCGCCATATAATTTGGGTAATACTGTATAATGATCAAAGTTAATATATAAACAGTGTTGTCAAGGTCATAATGTAAATAAAACGCGACAGACTTACCTTTATACTAATAAATCTAGCGAAGATAGCTTATTTCCAGATGTGAAATTTATTCGCTAATGTACCCATTTCTGCAGAATATTTGAAGTTTTTACACTATTAAGATAATTTAAAGGTCGGTATAACATTGCTTTATCTAAGACTTCATTGTCGTCGTTTATGGTCGGGTCAGTAGACAGACGCAAGCAATGATTATAAAAAAAAAAACAAAATATTAATATTATAAAAGATGAACTAACCACATAAACCTAGATACAGAAGTATAGTTAAATAATTTATCTGAACCAAGTTACAGAATGTAAATACGTCTTCCTTCAGAAGTACGTACGTAAAATATCTCAATCTTTAGACTAATGATATATAGATCAAGTTCAGTCAACTTGAAGAAAAATATCACCGATTCAGACGAAGAGTCTATAGTGAGACGGTAAACAGATGCCTCCCGAATATGTGATGTAGGTAAGTTATCAACAATTTTAATTAATTAGGATTTTAGCGAAATATTTTACGAGTCTTGAGATACCTAGGTAAGAAGTAATAAATTCTATTACTTCAATGTAAGTAAAGCTATGTATACAATTTTCATTATTATTTTTCCTCCATTTTATCGGATTTCCTCGAGGGAGTACAATATTCAAATAATATTTGTTTCTTACAAAATAACTTCACAGAATATTGTTGCTTTGTTACTAAGGATATTTGCTATACTTTTGAGTCAATATTTATTTTTGATTTAGAGCTATATATTTTTCATATACCACAGAGGTGGCAAACAAACATAATGACCTATTTTAAGCTTTCATAAACTATATGAAAAGCGTGAATGTATTTATTCCACGCTTGGGGTTTTAACGTGTTGTAATTTTAGAATATTTTGTAATAAGAGCTATAGGCATGACACAGACACAGTTGTTATAATAATTAATGCAAAAATCATAACAATATACACATTACCTACGATGAAAACATCCAAGTGCTAGCACCCACTTAGAAACAAACCTATAATATGAATTCCCACTAAACCACTGAAAAGTCTCTATCTCAGTTAAAAGCAAGTAATTTAAAATACCACAGATCCAGATGCAAAACGAAACAAAAGTTAAAAAAAAATAGTTGCGAGTAAGTTCGCGTTTAAGATGTTTTCTTGCGCATTCAAATAAATGGCAGTGAGACCATAGACTACGAAACGTGTAGAGGTCTCGTGTGCGCGCCAATTTCCTCCGGCTTTGTGTAGCAACTGTAGTAAGATGAATGTCTGCCTAATTTGTCACCCTGACTGAAATTTAAGGCTATTTTACCGTCTGAGATGGGCGCTACTTACAGAGAGTATTAATAACTAACGGCCTTACTAAAAAACGCTATTTAACTAATCCTACTGATGAAATGGTCAAATAAATAAATAATAAGTGACTTAAGTGGTCAGTTTATTTGTTAAACAATGTTTTATTAGTCTTAGCTTTTTCTTTTTAAAAATAGAACACTAATCACGGTATAAGAGTTTTATTTACTATTTACACGGTATTAGTTACTGCGTAAATATATTTTTGCAATCTAAAATTGATTATATAATTTATTGGCAGTAAATACCCATAAATTATTAAAATGATTAAAACATCTCATCTATACGTTTCGTTGTCTATGGCTACAGGCCACGGACAAGATACGTGCTAGAGACTAGAATGAGCTTTTGTTGCTGCGCAGCGTTTCCGCGCGACTCGCCTGATACGACGCCGACGCGGTGCGAGTGCGACGCGACACGACAGCGACGCGACACGACGCGGACGCAGCAACTTAGTTGTTATCTAGAAGTGCCACGAGATGCTTTGATACTGATATAACTCCACTGCTGCTTACTACGTAATTGTAAAATTACTCAGTTTACGCACTTCTATGGTAAAAGTATGAAATAGGCCTTCACAGGAATTTATGATCTAACTTTCAGCGACACTGTTTCTTCCCGATCTCCTATTTACCCCCTTAAAGGATGAATTTTGAAAAATCCTTAAATAGTGTTCGTTATAAGAAGATCGATGTACAAAATTTCAAGTTCCTTTTCAAGCCAGGCGGTTTGGACTGAGCATTGACATGACAGGTGTTTTTATATTGTATAGATTGATAAATGACTGATAGTTAAAACTTGAACTTTATGGTAGATTTTGAAGGTTTTAATATTTATGTTATAAAAATGATTAAAAACATAATGTTATGTGTTATTGAATAAGTATTCCTTGAAATATTATTGTAACCATTTAAAACGAAAGTTGACAATGAGTAATTCTTCAACACAAGTCACCAACTCCAAGGATATAGGTACCTTTTGTCAACGACAATCTTTATGATGCCTTGCTAAATACAAGCGATTTATCATAGACTATAGTTGCCTCCGGAGAAAGCCTGCCGTCTTTAAAAAACATTTCTATAAAACTGAGTTCAAAAGTTAAAATGCCTCCCCGAGGGCAAGCCCAGGGATTTAGGCGAGGAGCCTTGACTCATGACCTATCTAGTACTTGTTCTTGTTCGTTGAAGTTCAAATGAGAACAAAAGCAAATCTAAAGTTATCTCTATTACTTAAGAGGACTCAATTCGTCATACTTTTCATACAAAACCTCTGTACTTATTATGGCGTTGTTAAACATTTTTCGTTAGATGTTTTGAACAAATTAGTATCTTGTGCACTATATCTAGCCGTGTATCTAGGCGTAATTTAAAAAAAGTGTGAAACAAATTCAGTCAAAGCCTCCGAAAAACAGCGTTTTTGCCTGTACTTTGGCCATATCTAATGTACCTATAAATTGTTAAAGTAAAGAAAACATTTAGATACCAGGCTTGCAAATGTATTGGAGATTCTAAATAACTAACTTTTTTTTCACAAACTTGTAAGATTTTTTCACAAGAAGTATACTCCTGGAACAAGTTTTATGAATGCGAAATCATGAATGACGACCTAGCGAAGCGGGCGCGAGTGATCAGCGGAATTTACTGACTGATAATCGACGGCTCTGATGCTGTCTCTCTTATTTCGCAGTCAAACATTACGTTGGATGAAACAACAAGCTTTTAGACTATGCTTGCGTCGAAGTTGCGCCGGCCACAGAGGGCCACCTTAAAAGTTGGTTTGCTTATTCTGTTTTTTTTTTCTTTGGTTTGTCTTTCAAGTATATATCTAACTAGCATTCTGTTTCCTATTATATGCCTTCAGAGGTTAAACCTTGAAAAATCATAAGAAAAAGCTTCAATCTGTACCAAGTGTACCTATCTCCTGACTCCTTATCATGAACTAATAAACTACTAAAACTACTAATTTTCACATATTTAATTCCCTATTTTATCCCTCCCAATCTTATTCGATGAAAACTTGTGTATAATTTTAAGATTCTAATCCGGATTCTAAGCGGTTTGGGTTGAGCAGGCAGTCAGTCAGTCAGGACAACTCTTTTTGTATACGAATATAGAATGTAGAAGATTATATCTATATATAGTAATATATATAATCTATCTATACTAATATAATAAAGCGGAAAAGATTTTTTGTTTGTTAAATAAAACGTTTTTTTTATTTGTTTATTTAAAAGAGCTACCGGTCGGATTCAAAAATTCTTTCATAAATAGGAAGCTTTATCCTCGAGTATTATAAGCTACTTCTTATGAATACTTTTTACGAAACCGGAGGGGGACAGTTAGTCGCGGTTCAATGGGTCAACATTACATTACATTACATTGTATTTGGAAATTATTACTTTTTATTTGATTATTATTTAAAATTGAAATTATGTAACGAAATGTAAAAATTATGACTTGTAATCTTAAACATTACTAATAAATATGTCTATCTGTTATCAATGATTTTTTTCTAATGACTAACTTCGTCAACTTAGCTACTTACCGGTGAAGTTGTAATATGAATTTAAGTATTTGTGTTAAATGGTGTGCATTCAACTTATCCGATGGTCCTTCGAATGAACCATGCACGCTCCACCGCACACAAAGTATACTTTAAGAATATGAATGGTGACAGCCCTGTTGGTCGCGCACACCGGCGCGGCGCGGCGCGGCGGCAGCGCCGATAATGTCTTGTTAGTTGTTAAGCTAATGGCTCCCACTACTACTTAATTTGCTGTTATTTCCCTCATTTAGTTATACATTGAATTATTGGTTTAGAGTTATATTTTAGTTTAGTATCTAAGTTATCCAAAGGTTTGAAATGTGAAACTACGTAATAAGATGTAGAGTTTCTTTTCAAACTTTTTGATAACCCGCATGATATTTGTTACGTAAAATTACCAGATTTATTTACGTTCATGCTACGACTTGCTACGAATGGCTACAGAATGCAACGAATGGCTACAGAATGCTACGAATAGCTACAGAATGCTACGAAACTGACTGAACAAAACTGTGTTGTATACGCATGATATCTTTTTGCATAATACATTTTAGACAACCTTAAAAATATATTTGATCAACATGTTTGTTTTGGCCGAATGACTCTTAATAGAATTTATAGATAAATCTGGGCTCGATAATAAAGCCTCAAATATAATAAAAGAATCGCTATTTTTGATGAACATTTATTTAATAATTGGGCGAACACGATATTGCTTTCATTTTCGTCCCCTTGTAACACCAATATTTATAGCAGCAATTTCTGGTGCATTCATAGCACTTCCATATCGACTTATATAATGGCACAAAGTATTTATTTTAGCACCTTTTTGAACAGCGTGGCTGCAAAGCGGATAAAAAAGCTCCGAGCGCTTTTCACGCGACGCTTTCTAAAACTCCCGTGCGTACGACCCCTTACAATGTGTTTAAAATTTGCTAACTTATTACTCCTATTATTTTAAACATAATAATTAAATTATGTTCAAACTATTATCTTTTTTCATGATATTGGCATACAATAACCGCTCACTGAACAAAAGCCTGTGTTCAAACACTTTATGTATTTTCCCAGAATTCGCGACAAACGTAAGCCAATATGAGTACAAAGAAATAAGAATCGGGGCGATGCTATTATTTATTCCCATATTGTGGAATCTCAAGCTATTTTTCACTTTTATCTTTTTTTGTCGCGATGGTTTCCAATGGACCTGATATTTTATGCAGTGGCTTTTTCATTCCTAGAAGTGTGATGTGTAATTTATATTTATAATATGTATTTCCACTGAATATATTCCCTTTTTACCTAACCCGGAAGATATCATTGAGGTTCTGCAAAAGAGTATGATGAGACGTTTGCAGGGTCAGCGAGTGGTACCGTAATCGCTTACCATCAGGCGGGTCGTATGCTTGTTTGCTACATTAGTAGAATAAAACAAAAAGTTGATTCTGAATTGATAAGAACTAGTTTTTAATCAAAGTTTGTCCCCAGACCTCTCAAGAAAGATTATTCAGCATTACGAATACAATATCGGAACACATAATAATTGGATAACTTAAATAACTTGTAAAAAATAAATAAAATTAAAACATCGGTATTAATATGACATCTAAAAACATTTATGTCTCAATGACTGGTTAAGCGTTAATAAAGCGTGTGTCGGCCGCACTCGCGAGTGGTACATTTAATTAGTGAAGCTGTTTTACAAGCTCGTTCGCTATTTACGGCGGCAATAAGCCCGGCGAGATAAGGGGCATTACACGCGGATGCCACATAGCTTTATTCCGGGCAAATACGAGATACGAAAAACTTTATGGCTTGAAGAACATGGTTAAGTTGGATTAGTCTTCCACTTCTTGGTCTTGTCTTTTAAACTTAATAGTAAAATATTAAAGCGTGTATTTTATTCTGAAATTTATTTTCTTATATTTCGTAGTTTAAGTTTTCAAGACATTTGACGTGTCGTTTGGCGTGGAAGTTAGATATCCTGACTCACAAACAAATAGCCATGCTAGCCTCTATGCCCAGAGGCTAGGCTGTAACCTTTCTCTATGTTAACAATCAACCATATATCGCTTACCATCAGGCGGGCCGTAAACTTTATTTACCGACTTCATCGTATAAAAAATAACAAGCTGATCCATTGCTGTGTAAAAGTAGGACACACCAACAAATATCCTTTCGTATGATAAGTGAAACTTCTTGGTTGCTGGCTTAACCCCTTGTAATAGAACTACAAATTCGCTGCCTTAGCTTATGTCCTGTTATAAAAAAATACGAAGAATTCCAAGAATTGTGTCACTGGCGGAGTCAGCATGATACAGCAAGGTGGTATCAACGGTATAACGTGTTGTTCAACGGTGCCAGGAAACTGGCTCTACTGAACGCAGACAAGGGACTGGCAGGTTTCCGTTGGGTCCAGGTACAATGGCACGGGAAGATCGATACTTGACCAACACAATACTCCGAAATAGGTAACTTACAGGAACTGCACTGAGTTATGTAACTTTGGGTTCAAGCGGGCTTTAGGCCTCGTCTTAATTGGCGATGATCGTATGAGCAAACGATGCGTTTTCGTCGCACGATCGTGCTGATGTTCCTGTGCTGTATCCAGTCGAAAGAAATAAAGTAGGTAATGAGACAAAAAATAAATTTGTTATTCATTACGCATCACGCACGTCTAGTTACGACACCGCGTCTTATAAGAAAGCCATTATATTACGAATTACGCGACTCGATCACGCTGTCTAGAGCTGCGTTCACTCGATTGTTATCGGTAACCTTGCCTTGCCGCACCCATTGAGATACTCGAGTTGACAGCTCTAAGAAAAGATTTGCCGTCTATTTGCTTCAACTGACATTATGGTGGAATAAAGGCTTGATAAATCCACGTATCCATGCTGGGCTCTGTCTCTAATCCCCTTCGATGTTAGGGGAGGCGGACCACTGCTGTGTGGATATGTATGGGGCTGATGAGTTATTGAGAATATTTACACATTATCTTTAAAAAAATAAGGTATAAGTAATAAAAAAAATAGCAAGTTTTGCTTCTTCAGAAGACATAACTAGCTTTGTTATAGGCCTCTCTAGTTTAACATAGGTACCTCGATGGCTGCAGCCCTACGCACACATTTAAAATTACATTTATTTTATCAAACCGCGTCGGCTGGCATATGTGAGACTAGGTTTTTTAATAATATTTTAGTTTAGAGCTTCTCTTATAAATTAAACTGTTAGTGCTCTCTTTACTATTTCTGTTTTTTTAATGTTCCTTCACAGCATTCGTAGATTTTTATGTAACACAAAAATAAACAAGTGTCAGTCCATCTACTCAGTAAAGACTTATTTGATTTATTTTATATTTCTTTAATATTTGAGTAAGCTATCATGAGAAAAAAATACGAAACGTGTTTGTTTTCCTGAAGCGAAGGAAAATGTAATGAAGTCCTCTATTACATGTGGTTGACAACAACGAGGTAGTAATGTCTTACTGTGCCTCTCAGCTATATATAAACGACTTTCCGATTACTCGTAATGGAAACCCGCTCGGCGCCCGCCGCCCCTCGTAGAGTACCGCGCCGAGTGCGAGCGCCCCTACTCGCGCCCCTTGTAGCGTACCGCCCGATTACCCGTGTCAATACTTATAAATCTGATATTATTAGGCGAATTTCTTTTGTATGACTTGTTTTTTGTTGGTAACCAACTTCTTCCTCAACTTGGTTGTATGTTATTTTTTGCACTGTAAATGATATCTTTAGATATATTTGTACATTTTTGTTTTTTTTTGTTTAAGAAGTTAGATAGTGTTAATTCGTCTTTCGTCTAGACCGTCAGAATTTTTTATGAGGTCAGTTTACTATAAGTACGCACAAATTTCACTCAAGCTGAAATATTAAATGTGTTAGTTGTTAATTACGAACACTAGTCTCAACTATAAACCTCATTAAAACGTCACCAGCAGCGCCAGTGCTATGAAATACTGATGTTCACTAAAAAGTGCACTCAAACGAAGTGTATCGCAACTTTGAATAGCACGAACCCTCGCAGCAATTTTTAATCTCATTACAAACTTTGTGCACCAATTAACTAGGCAGCTGGAATTGGAAAAATAATAATTAATATGCTTGTCGAGGGGCTGAAGGGCGCGAGCCGCGAAGCATAAGTAGGGGCGCCAGTGACGTAACACTTATTGGGACATTTTGAGATCATGCCTCATCATCATCATACATCATGCATGGACGGGCCAGTTGGCGCAGTTGGTTAAGCTTCACCTTACGCGCCGCAGGTCGTGGGTTCGATTCCCACACAGGACATGCATTTGTGTGCAAGAACATGTCTGTATGTCCTGAGTGTGGGTGTGATTATGTATATTAAGTATGTATTTACAAACAAAAAAGTAGTGTATGTATTATATCAGTTATCTGGTTTCCATAGTACAAGCTCTGCTTAGTTTGGGATCAGATGACCGTGTGTGAGGAATGTCCCAGGATATTTATTTATTTTATATTTATTTTCCAAAATTTTCTGTAGAGAGTGATGCCATTTTCAACCAGTACTCTCTGGAGCTAAAATCGGGATATATCTCGGTATACCAGGACATGTTAGGGCCTCGCAGCGTTACTCATGTGCTCGCAGCTCGCAATGCGGAATTCGGTTCCAATTGATAAATAAAATAAATATGTAATTGAAAGTAGGGCGAGCACTAATTGCGCAGCGCTCGAGGAATAGTAAAAAGTAACGAGCTCACTCGCAAGCGCCTGAAAGTGAACGCCACCTTCATGTTATGCTGTCTTCATTCCACACAGATTAAAAAAGTAGAGACTGAGCACTGGTATGTAGAGCTCAATAGCTTAATAGATTATAATATTACAGTTAAGTTTATAAAGTAAATATATAATATCTAGAAAGTGTTGCTATTATTTAAGTTCTCTCAGTCGTACACTCCTGGCGGAGTGGTCGTGGTTATGGATCGTCTGATGAGTTTGTTGCGGCTTTTGCGAGACTTCTCCATCTTTCTCTATTCGCGGCACTGAGTGTACATTCACTGAGGGAACAACTTGTTAATGATTTTATGAGGTCTGTCCATCTTGTGGGTGACCTATTAATTAATTAAGTACCTACCTATTAATCAATCGCAACAAAAAATGCGACCCAAAATCGAAATACTTTATTCATAATTTTTTTTATGATAACAATTGAGCTCTCTCCTGATAAACTTTAATTATGCTGAATTTCACACTCCGCTGCCACAATAATAATATGGTTAAAAAGGGGCACAAAGATTTCACGTACATATACATATACAGATTCCAGCACCTTTTTCTTAATTTTATTTGGGTAAGTTCAGGATATTAGGATATTATATTTTTTATTAGATATGTCATATACTGATAGAATAAAGGACTATGTCAGGGTCGGTTTGTTACAAACACGCGAGAAATAATAAAGCTGTAATTACTGGTCCGAAAACGTCTTTCATATGTATTGTCCCAATAAACGATCCTTAGTTACAACTAACTAATGACTTCCAGTGATCCTAACAAACATCAATAATATTCGTTGTAGGAGAGAGGGAGACCACGCGCTGAGTTGTGTCGTTTCTCTTTTATTTAGTCTCTCCGCTTTCAAAACCATATTTTATAAAGGATTTCTTTATATATTTTTTCGTCCATCAGTGAATTGGGAACGGACATCGCGTGGACGTCCAATTTAGTTATTAATTTTATTCATGTCCGAAAAA
This sequence comes from Polyploca ridens, assembly GCA_951394255.1. Classification (NCBI taxonomy): domain Eukaryota; kingdom Metazoa; phylum Arthropoda; class Insecta; order Lepidoptera; family Drepanidae; genus Polyploca; species Polyploca ridens. The sequence goes on from OX596261.1 coordinate 14,998,473, forward strand.
GGTTTCCGAGGCATTTAATCCGTTTATGAAACTTTTTTCAATATTATATAGTTGTTTTTCTAGCGATTTCAGGATGGTTGTGTGATGGTCATTTATAATGTCATACTGTTTTACTATGTCATTTCTCTACTGTGACAGGGTCCGCAATGAGGACATTCGTAGGAGAACGAAAACGACGGACATAGCTCGTAGAGTTAGTAAGCTGAAGTGGCAATGGGCAGGCCACATCGCTCGAAGAGCCGATAACCGCTGGGGAAGAAAGGTTCTGTGGAAAGCGCCCAGCGGGACGCCCTCCCACCAGGTGGACCGATGACCTGTTCAGAGTCACTGGGCACCGCTGGATGCAAGCGGCCCAAAACCGTTCGAAGTGGAAGTCAATGGGCGAGGCCTATGTTCAGCAGTGGACATCCATAGGCTGATATGATGGCCGTGTTACCAGTTGACTAGACGTGTACCAATTGCGCTTTATCAGGATAGCCGTGAGGGTCGCCCATGACGACTTTTTGCAACGATTCAGTAGCGCTGCATATTATATTGTATCGCGTCAGTAGCGATGCAGAATTGTGGTTACTAGGTCAAAATATACGATCAGCGCTAATATTTTCTAGTACGATACATTGTTGTATAACATGCAACGTACGTTAAGTGGAAGTTTGGGTCGGAAAGTCAACTTCAAAAGGCCTTGACGATAACCTGGGTGGATCATATAATTTTTTTCAACTTCTTTTCATAATTTTGTAGAGTGATATGATTGATGCGATAAATGGTCTGAAGTAGTGATGTCATGGCGAAGGTAATTGCGAAGGTCATCTTACTATGAGCAATGCGAGCTTACGGTGAACGAAAAAAACGTGAGGGAATCATAGTACGATCACAGTACCAATCTATAAATCAAGGACGCCAAATCTGTAGCCAAAACTATTTTTTGATAGGTAAAGTAAGTGGTATGTAATGTAGTGTCATGGGTATTAAAATACATAATACAGACTCCAAAACAGCTGCTATTTTTTTAATCTGTTTGTTGCAGATCGCGATGAAATTTGTCATGCAGATAGCCTATGGTATGGGGTTCATTCCCATAGGCTACATTTTATTCCAGGATCACGGGTGAAACCGCGCAGGACAGCTAGTATAGTAAAAATACAACTGTGGCAGGGTGTTGTAGTACCCGTTTGGTTCTCTGTCCACGCACAAGTTGAAAACCTCTCGTCGAGCAAAGATTTGTTCTAGCACTTTGGACCACTTACCATGGTGAAGTTGTGGCCTAAAAAGCCAATCTATAATAAAGAAATTAGTAAAAAAATTAGGTTTTTTTGTTAGTATAATATATTTTCTATGTACCTATTCGGCATCGTATCTGCGAGGTTCATGTTCTGTGCACGTGGAACATTTCCCAATCACATTAGACAATGACTATAACCGTTACAGTCGGGTGCGACAAGTGTCACCTTTATAATATTAACTAGGCTATTGTGTACACACACACACGCACACATCCCCCGTGTATGTACTTAGCTGTTAGCCGCTCAGCGAAAATTACATTTTGTCTAGGCAACAAAGTTTTTGCAAATATGTGTTTAGCTTCGAGGCCCGCTAAATATGTGTGTGTACGCATATAAAGTAAACAAGAAAACTTTGGGAGGCTGTTTGAATTCTCATTTAAAATTGGATATTGTTCAGTCACAATAACATTTCTGAATACATTCAGATGGATATTGTAGGGTCATGTGGGGCACAGTATAACATCAAGATTATCTCTGTCTTTTTCTAATTTATCTACGATGTATCTTTACATGTTTTTGTAACACTCATATGCCGCCTTCCTAAACTGCTGTCATCGGGCATCAAATTGCTGGGTGAACTGAAAAAATATTGAATTTATGTTTTTGGTACAAAAAAAAACTAGTGAAGTTTTGTTAAACTATTAACTATTGGAAAACTTTTAATTTCTGGTGTGTAAATGTATGTTCCTTTTAATCTTCAATTAATTGGTGATTAAATGGTAAACAAAGTTTAATGAAATTACAAACCTAACCATATAATTTTAAAGAATTTGTGTTTTAAACAGTAGGGTGCTGTGGGGTACAGTTTAATGGGGTACAGTGTAACAATAATGTGTGATCCTTTGATTTCTATTCTTTTTCTAGGTGTCTTACATCGTAAATGGCTAGGAATCGGAAAAAAATACTGAAATTGGCATATTAGAAGCAATATATAAGAAAGTTATGAACAAATGATGAGGAAGAAGGAATATGAATATGACGTCATTCGTCAAAAGACCTACGTAAAAGTAGTAAAGTTGCTAGTGTCTGAGTGGACGATATTGAGCTTATAGTGCCTAAAATGAAAAGAAAAACAAAGCATTAGGCTGATTGCTACTCATTCCCAAAAAATAATACTTTAAGCACTTTAATCTAGGTTTAGAAAAATAATTTTTCATATGATATAGGTTTGTTTATGTTTGATTTTTATTACCAAAAATATGTTATGGATCATAATTTAGGTTAAAAGTTATCTATTTTAAACCGACATCAAAAAAGGAGGTTCTCAATTCGGTTGTATGTTTTTTTTGTTATGTTTATTACCTCAGAACTCCGTCTTTTATTAACCGAATTGGAAAATTCTTTTTTTGTTTGGAAGGGTACACCGTTTGGTTCCATTGTCATTACGTCAGGGTTTGATTACTTTGAAGTCGGTTTAAGTTTTATAAAACAGTTTTCAATTATTCATATTATATTTCGTTTGATGGTCGTTGAGTCTACTGTTATAGTGTACCCCATCTTGTTATACTGTACTCCTATGGCTGTTAAACTGTAGCCCATCCCCGGGGCAAACTATAACAAAATCTAAAAAAAAAAAAAAAAATGTAGTGTCTAAGTATAATTTTGATATTATTTCCCTGGGTTAAAAACTGCTGATTTTATTGTGAATAATAAATAGGAAGACGATCCCCCCCACTTGACCCCACTCATATACGTGGTGGAAATGTTGGCAGGGGCATCAATTTTAAACCGCAAAATAGTAATGCAGCGCTCTACATTTTGATCGATCGATTGATATCGCGATCTCTGACTACTTTATAATGTAACTTTTGACACAGTTGAAACAACACGAGTTATTTCACATTCACTCGTCGAGTATAATTTACAAGTGTACAATAGTACCACATTGTAGTGTTTAATTGAAGCGAGGAACGAACCCGCTCCTCGGGTAACTAACACAAATACTCTGAGACAACACCTGTCTGTGCAATTTCACGTTTCACCATCACGTTCGCTCCAACTTGGAAATAATGAAAAGCATATCGAATGAAAACTATATCCATTTAACTTGCCGCTAAGTTTGCCGAGGTTCGCCGAGGTGTACCGAGGAGCGCGTCGTGAAATTCATTAATATCATCAACTCGTTCCGCTACGGAATTACCTCCTCTATAATAAGGGTGCTAAGGTTCAAGATGCTCGTTAAAGTGTCGGAAAGAGAGTCAGCTGTGCGCTGTGCAATAACTAAGGTTGCGGTGTTAGGGGTGGCAGCTGGAAAGATCGTCGTCGGCGAATGGTGTCTGGTGAATACTAATGCGCTTACCTGACTCAATACCCTATATTTGTTCAGCTGCATATTGAAAGAACGCCGCTCGTGTACGACGTCGCGCGCCGTGAGGATGTGTTGACTCGTATGTGGAAATTGTAGTTGTTACCGAAGCGACGTGTACCAAAACATGCCGCCAGGCACATGTGTATAATTTTATGCAACTGAACGGAACAGTAAAAGTAAAAGAAACGGAACGGAGTACCTATATCTTTTTTGACAATTGTTTATCGTATAACGTGACAATGATTCTGAAACATAAATCGGTACGCGAGGCAATCTGTCACTTATGTAGTTCTTATTAAAACGTAATATTCCAAAGAGGCACGATGCCCTATGTAAATCTAGGTATTCCAAATAATTATTCCAAGGCGGTCAAAGGCCAAAATGAAAAGAATGTGTAACAAATAAACACATGCATCGGCATGCAACGCACCTCATGCTTCAGATAATGAAGTAGATTAGATCACAGCCAAAAGACAAAATCATTTTGAGTGAGTTATCGCTTGCGTCAGATATCTCACAACACCTCACAAGTTTTGATGTATGGAGGTCGTTAGAGATTAATTTATTGACTCAAGATTTATTTTGGCAAATGGGCTAGATTTTGTATGAGAGAGATTTTGTGTAAGTCCTTATAAACAATACAGTTTATTGTTATAGAATATATTTCTAATTAGAAAAATACATGTAGAAATTGGTCATCCGTTGTCGGCAGCCCTGCGCTGCGGGCGCGCCGCTCCGGTTCACACCAGGCAAGTTCGCAAACACTCCCATTATAGAGTCTTGGAAAGTTTTTAAACGTTCCGGCTCTGAGATATTGTTAAATTGCACTGAATTCCACCGCTAAGCCACTCGTTAAAATGATTTATTATGTAATTATAAAGCTGGAGGCAGTATTGGCGATAGTTTGTGCGATGACTCATCTCGCGGCAATTTTTCTTGTTCGGTCGTTTGGGGACTCCTAACGAGCCGTGAAATTTGTGCTGGTGACGTCACAGCTGTAGTGTTATAATTCCTGCCCTACACTACACTAGCAATCTGGGAATAATTCTCGATGGTAACTTGTTTAATCGATGGAGACAGTATTTACAAGTTTTATCAAACGATTTATCTAATTGTGTCAAGTGGATCTTTGGTTATGTTTCTTTATTTACATATATAAATTTTGTTGTCTTGGTAATATTGTGTCGTCAACGCAATAACCACATAAAAGAATAGTATTGATCCTAACAACATAACCAAAACGAATATGACTTACACAAAATTTCAGTCGAACAAAATTGCTGTTCCACAGATCTAGAACCTCCTAGCAGAATGTGATTAACGTCTGACTGAGAGTGTTTCGAGTATTGGGTGCTGTAGTTTCTAGGAATGCCCTGGGATTCACTTTGAGAGTTTCTAATCTGTTTATTTGCTTCATTTCGTTATCTGTTTCCGCTCTGAGTAAGATTCATTTATATAAACTAAAGGGGTATCTAATTGTTTTTAGCCCGTTTGTATCGAAATGTTTTGACTTTACAAAAAATATTAATTAGGGTCCCGTTTTGAGATAACTTTATTTCTTATCAGAATTATATTCACTTACACGATTCAGTAAATAGTATAATGTTGGACGAAACATACTACAAGAAAATTATGTACAAGATTATCCTAAAAGCTAAAAGCATATTTTTATTAAGGAATGTGATCCCGTATCGCTTCCAGAAGTGGCATAGCTAGATACATCATCATATGACTATAATTAGTTTGTTTTGTTGAAGATATGTTATTCAAGTAATCGTTTGTAAGTTGTCATGGATTTGGCTTCTTTCATATCCTTTGAATGATTATTATGGAACGGGTTTATTGAATTGCCTCGTGCCGTAATTTGTTCGTGGATTGTGTAGTTTTATATCATTTGCGATTCGTAACCGAATTGTATGTCTGTACAGTGGCAGAAACCTCCTAGGATCCACTTTGTCCGTATCTAGAGGATTTTTTCAGTAACTTTGAAGATTCACTTCACCGTCTTATTTTACAGACCCTCAATATTATTTTATGAAACTATCAACTATGTAAATAAAAAGTTCAAATTTTATTACTGACTATTAATAACAATTTGTAATTATTAAAAGCTTATTGTTAAAAATATTCTATAAAGGGTCGCAGTATCCCTGGTTTTTTCTGCATCCAAACAGCTATCCAATTACAAAATAAAAACAAAGCACACAACTGTGACGCATCCACGAATGACACATCTAGATTTGACATCAGGGGGATTAACAAAAAATACACATAAATGGATGTGTCATACATATTGATGTACGGCGGACACTGCAGGCATCGGACACATTCTCTGCAAAACCGTGCACATTGTCAACAATATACACGTACAGACAGGGACTGATAAAAATGGAAAAAGGAGGGTAGTGTAGAGTGGAACTAGTAGTGACAAGCGGAGCGCGGCGGAGTCGCGGAGCTGACACGTTGCGTCCACAGGCGCCAGGTCACAAATTACGTTGATATTCATATGCCTGTGGGAAGGGTTGGATTGGAAAAATATAACCGGGTTAAAACTTTTGTCTGTAACGGTACATACTCGTCGTTATAAGTTTATTTGACTGCCATAATTATTTGTGACATGATTCTGACATCAAATGATTTAAAGTATTTTTCAGCATATACAAAGCACTTAAAACCATGAGGGCTGTGAATTGTAGCCCGCATTCACCGAGGCTACCTCTGCCCTGTACAACAAGCGGGCCGTGTACCGGCGCCGGAACAAAGAGCAAATAAATCGTAAACATGACGAAGCGAGTTCCATCTGATATTCCCGATCAAATGCCTGGAAAGCCGATAAACAAATACCATAATAGGCTTTCTATTTTTAACAAAGATTTTCGATTTACTGTGTGCATAAGTTATTGTTTTACCATTTATGTCATGTTTCTGTTTTGTTTTTGCCCCGTATTTTTTCAATATTTTTTTCTTTATATAATACTAGCTGTCCTTCGCGGTTTTATCCGCATTACCGCGATGAAAAGTAGCCTCTAACACTCAGGGATAATGTAGCTTCCGATTATTGAAAGAATTTTCAGAATCGATTGAGTAGTATCGTAGATTTCCCTATATGCATCCAAACTTTACCTTTTCATAATATTAGTATAGATCAAGATATTATAGACTACCTATCTAATGCCAGTGAGCTCTGCAACGACCTTTTTTTTCAGTCGTCCTCGGTGTGCATACAACTCATCATCAACAACCAGTGTTACAAATAGAAGACAGTGTTGATGTTGATTCATCACCCACATCATGGGCTCTATTTAATGAAGAAGCTCTTCATTAAATAGGGGTGCGGGTGCTGGCGCAGTGACGTCTGCAGCGAAACTGTATTTTGTTTTACTTAATGTACAGAATAGAACAATTGTTTCATTGTAGTAAAGTAATGTTGATGAGCCTGGGTAAATGTTTTGAATTTGAATATCTGCTAATTATGTACACAAACGAGGGTGAAAGGGAATGGGCAATACTCCACCACGCGTGCCCACTGCGGATCGGTGGAGGTAGGCTAGTGGTCAACCTACTGTTGGAATTTTTCAAGCCGCCTAGGAGGCATCCAACTAGCTTAACGACTATCACAATTAAGTGATAACCGGGACCAACGGCTTTACGTGCCTTCCGAAGCTCGGAAACGCTCGATTTGAAATACCACTAGGCGGTCACCCATCCAGGTACCAACCACGACGGTGGTAGCTTAACTTTGCCGATCGATTAAGAACGGCTAATCATGCTACACCACGAGCACTTCATCAATAATAATTACCAGTATTAAATTACCGGTTGTCTGTAATTGATACTAGATGCCGAATAATCCGTAGCATAGCTAATTTAAGCGACGATTAGAGGGAGGGAGTTCTGAATACAATCACAATAATCAAATTGAATGCATTTAGTTCTGCTCCGAATGCTCCGACACTGTAGGTATCTAGCAGTAAAACTCCAAACGGCTCTATATCTTGTGAAACAGCTATTGCAGAACGGCTCTAGACAATATTACGCTTTGCTCTCCGCGCTCTGATATGGCATAAAGAACACATCGAGGTCTAAATCAGTCTATAGATAGAATCAGTGACCACTTACCATCAGATGAATCATCTGCCTGCTTGTCAACCTAAACTTAAACATGAAAAGGGATTTTCTCGCAGTAGGGATTCATGAATGTTCTACAATAGCGATTGTACAAACAAGTTTGAGGCCGTTATCTTGGTAGTTATGGTCTAATTCGGCCTTATAAGACTTAGTAATATAATATCATTGATGAGAATTCGTAGTTCAATTCCGAGCTACCAAACCACGTTAAATTAAATATCCTGGGTGGGACATTCCTCACACACGGTCATCTGATCCCAAACTAAGCAGAGCTTGTACTATGGAAACCAGATAACTGATACATATACTACTTTTTGTTTGTAAATACATACTTAATATACATAATTGCACCCAGACTTAGAACATACAGACATGTTCATGCACACAAATGCATATCCTGTGTGTAAAAGTTCCTAAATATTTGAAAATAAATGATTGGGTTTATTTTACCGTCACGTTCGAAGTCAGTATGTTACGATACGTAGTGTATTTTGCCCTCGCCCCGCTTGGGCGCTATTTCACGCCGTGCACAATGACTTAAATATGACACGTGTGTTAAATAAACCGCACTTATTGCACGCTTATAGTACTTGTTACACGGAAAAGCGTGTAACAAGTGCGGTTTTTTTACACGCAGTGCTATAAAAGTAATTTGTGAGTGAAAGCTGCTACGAAAATGGAATAAGATAGTTCGAACTGAATGAACCAATGCATGCAGGACAAACATAAAATCAGAATTCAAATGGGGGTGATCGACTGCGGACTTGTGAAATCCATCAAGTGTCCTCCGGACGCCTCTGATATATTCGATACACTTCGCTCTACACTGCCGCCGTAGATTTGTGAGGAGCGTTGCTTTATAAAGTTATCCAGTCAATGTGTGCTGGGTCCGATCTATTGGTCACCCTCAGATCAAGATAGCTTTGTTAAACTATACAATAATAACTAGGTTTGGCCTACATTAAAGATAAAATAAAAACTATTTGCGTTTTCAGAATTCATTGCGTAGCTTTTCTTTTAGAATTACTTGTGAATGTAAATATATTTATGTGTATACTATACGATCAGTTATGAAATTGCGTAGTATACCTCCTTACCCACTACTGGACACTCAGGCTGTGGTATGGGCTCCCGCATGTGATTTTATCTAAACTAGTACAATATAATAAGTATAAGTTAGATAGTGCGTTCAACCGGCCGCCCGCGGGCTGAGCCGAGCCGAGATGTTAGCTCAACAAACTTAGCGCACTTCAAGTGATACTTATACATGCTTCAGCATAATACCCGCTTGTTTCCGCGGCTTCTCTAACTTATTGTTGGCAGCTAATAAACTTGATAACCTGTTGTATGTAGCTTCCATAGAACTAATCATGGCAGGATATGTGTACAACTAGTATATTTTTTTAGAGAGTTGTTGAAGCATGTAAGATAAAATATTATGTCACATTTTGAGAGATGAAAGAATATAACGATGATAATTATTTAGAAATTGCTGAAAGCACAAACAGTCTCCAAAGATTCATTAAATGTAAGGCGATAAGAATGACATAAATTATGTTAAATCTATTACATTTTGAGCAAAGTTCATTGCCCCATATTATGTAGAGTTGGTCGTCTGTAGTAGCGGCCTACTTCGTGCTCCTCCTTTAATTCTTGTTGTTTATGGTAAACAGCCGAGAGGCCGGCTAATGTATGGACGTATTTTGGAAGATCGCGGACGCATAAATCAGATATTGGAACAAACAAAAGTTGAAAAGCCGGGGGCTTGCGGAGCGACTGTGGGGCATCGATGTGGCGAACTGGGGCAAAGGCGGGGCAATAGTGGGGCAGACAATAATAACCTTAATTACATTTAAACGTGTCGGACGTTTAGCAAGCGCTGCTTTGTTGCCGGCAAATTAAAATAAATAATTAAGCAATATTTTAGCTTAACGGCAGAAATTAAGTGGATGGCCACTAAAAAAGCAGCGTCTAGTTACAATGAAAAAAATTATATTATTTATGAAATCAAATAATTTAAATAATCTAAGCTAAGCTACTGCACAGAGATAATATATATAGATAAGTGCACAGATTATACCTATAAAAATTAAATATTAGGGAAAAAAATAAGTTGTGATTTTACAACAAAAAAAAAAATATCTTGGTGAGTATTATTACAAACTTCTAAATAAGATGTTTGATTCAATTGCGGTAACCTGTATATTTCCAGACTTTGTATTAGATAATTATAACGTTTCAGTGTTTGTAAACGTATTTTCTATATATTCAGTTTTCGTGGCCCTGCGAGCTATGAGTGGGCAAACTTGATGCAGCAAAGTCAGTCTCGCGTTCCCTGGCCGCACACACTCATTCAAACACCAGCATAGCTTTAAACTAGTGCCTTTTGGAAGGAATCCAATTAGGTAATGTTGCATCTGTTTTATTTGCTTATTCTATGCTTATCATATTTTACGAGTTGGGATTTATTTATTTTGGAGTTAATTCATGTAAAGATTTTACTTTAGCTGTTTTTTTTAAATCGCATGTTGCTTAGCAATCAGCATGTTCAAGTAGCTGCACTTGAGAACCAGTTTAATCTGATGTTTTGGAATCCATGTTCAATTATAATCTTGACAGTAATACTTGTCGTAGTATTTATATACTCTAAAGTAATACACTTTGAAATTAAATACCTCATGTATTTTAAGTTAAAAAATTATAGAAAATATATTATTTATCCTAGAAAAAACAGCATCACGATGGATGTTTTTCGATCATAAATAGCAAGTTTTAAAAACTTTATAGCTTCGGATAATTGGGAACAGCTGATGATGATTGATTAGCGGAAATCTGAAAATGTCATTGCAAAGAAATGATTTAGTCTGGAATGATGAAAGAGTAATGACTTCTTAAATGAAATTTCCAATAAACATTAACGTCTACACTAATGCCCGGTTTCAATAAACAAAAACGAATCGTTTTCCTTACCAATGGTAGGTTTTTTATTGCCAAACGGGGCTTATAGATAATTTCGTAAGCTAATTTTACCTGTGATAGCTACTTCCATATGGGAGGGTCTTCTATGCAAAGCTTTGAGGTCTTTGCTTCATTATTAGTAAAGATATAAGAGTCTTAATTTTAATAAATCTTAACCGATACCGGTCCATAAATTATTGAAACCGGGCCTAAGCGAGCCGAGCAAGAGCCGAACCACTCTGCGCGTCGGTCGTCCCTCGCGGCGTCAAGTGTGGACTTACAACGAGCCTAGGCTTACGACTAGTTACAGTAGTACCCAATTAATATGGCTTACCGTGTGTGTATGTACCTGCGCAGAAGATACATTTTCAAAGCGCGGGAAACTCTATTGGTCGGCAGCTGCCGCCATGATAGCGCGCGCCGTACAGAGGGGCGTGACTTGCGAGTGAGACCGAACTAACAGCTACAGTGTATTATGAACCTCATAGCAGTGTTATAAGGTTGATTGTAAGTTTTAAGCATTATTTCGTTAATCTTCGGGCCATACATTATTTTCTGTGCGAACGAAGATTCACGACGCGCCATATAAGTTGGGTAATACCAAGACGCCCTCGCGCCGCGATCGAAGACGCGCGGGGTGGCTCGGCTTAGCTCTTGCTCGTCTAGCGTGGACCGACCTTTACGTTTTCATAAGTGTCTTAGGGTCGGTTGCTCGTACATTTTAGCTACGGTTGTAACCGACGACACATCGTTTCACCGAAAGGCGTGACTATTCTAGGGTTACATTTAACTTGCATGGTTGGCTTATCTAACTTAACTATAACCACGCTTTTATACAACTGAACCTGAAACTGAACAGTCTAAACTGGTTAATTGAGTTTAATATACTCATAAATTCTGCTATGGAGTAGTAGTTTGTTATAACTTGTACCTACTGTTCACACACACACAGCATTCAATGTCAGTGAAGTTACAATGTGATTTCTTGACATAGTAAAATAAAGACTTCCATAATTTATAATTAATTACACATGCAATGAACGAATCTGTTATCTCTCGGCGCAGATATATGCTCATAGCAAGCAAATATTGCTGCATTAAAAAATAAATGCGTCAATTTATTACAGCGGAGTCAGTCGCGTGTGAATACATTATGTGAGTTTAAATGTCGCTCAGTCGGAAATAAAGCGCTCCATATAGAATAATTATTGTGACATTGAGCTATTATTACTACGTATAGAGAAGCTATTATAAGCAAAGGTTATGTCCAATTTTTTTAGAGTCAACTAAAGTTCTCTTTAGCGTGAAATAATAATTAGTCGTTTAAGCAGACAGTAGAAACAAGTAGCGCTATCAGAATGCTTTTAGGAGTATTTTTCTCGAAAACACCAAGATTTTTCACGGCGCTTATGGGTTTCGTTCATAGTTCTACAACAACAAGTGTGGCCGGATGGCCTCACTTGAACGGAACATAGTTGTGATGTGTGGCGTCTTCTCTATAGTTATAATAGCTCAATGTTATTGTGATGAAAATTTATACACGGTGACTTTATAATCGTTTATTCGCTAGAATAAACGTTATTCATAACATGGTCTACTAACATTCTATAACATCAAATAAAAAAAATCGTCACTGACAAAATAAAGTTTAAAAAGTATGAACACTTGCAACACCAGGTAATGGTTCGCAATACGAATGTCTTTGACATCTTTGTTTTTGTTACTCGTAAGTTTTGATCTATCAAATAAAACGTTAACTAAAGTTATACTAAGATCAAAGATTTTAATAGGGCATCGTGGCGACGTTTTAAATTCTTTGACTAAGATAAATAAAATGAATAGTTTCATTTTATCACAACAGATTTCAGGAGAATTTTGAACAAATTGATATTTTCAAATGTTTAAGAAAAGTAATTTAATTTCTCAATATCTAAAGAAGGGGAAGAAATACGAACTGTTTCACTCTTATTAAATGCAAACAATAGGAGCTGGAGCAGACAAAGCTAATTTGCTGGTTTTTATTTTAATTTCTATAAAATAATTTAAAAATCCAGTAGTTTAAATAGAAACAATATTTTGAGATCCAACGAGATTAATGACCTGGTGTTCGTGACGGCTAACAGAGTCACAATCTGGCCCAGACTATTTTTCATTTAAAGATCTTGTTCATTTTAAAACAGTGTAGTCTTTGTTACTACATTTTTCAAAGTCAATGAACAAGATTAATAGTTATTTTGTTGTGTTACATGAAATTTGTATTGAAATAAATCTTATAACAAGCCAATTATAGGAGAGCTACACAGATTGTATTTAATAATAGTTTGTTATTGAAAATAAGAATTTATATTGGCAGGCAATATTATATTGGCTCAAGCAATTGGTGCGCTTCAAATAAAATTACTCATAACATTAATCAGACGACATTGAAGCAAACGCGAGCTGAGCATTTAAATAAAGCAAATATATCATTATTCTTTAGCCGTGAGATAGTTATTGCATGTTGGTGGAATGGAACAAGTACTCTCAAATTGCAAATATCAGTGCCCAAGTGATAGTAAAGCTCATGGGAAATCTAGGCTGGTTCTTAAAATTGGAACCACTTTTCACACATGTACTATAAAACATATTATACGCCTTGCTTTGGTAGTTGAAGGCGAAGGTTGAAGAGATCTGTGGTTTTCTCTTTTTTAGGGTTCCGTAAAGGGTGCCAAACGGGAACCTATTCATAATACATTCCACTGTCCATCCGTCCGTCCGTCCGTCTATCTCATGAACCGTAATTGGTAGACACTTGCTATTTTCACAGAATATGTATTTTTATTGCCGCTATAACAACAAATAGCGAGATATTGAGAGAGGTAGAGCGTAGCGTTTATTCGTTCAAAGAGCAGCTCGACTGGGGAAGTACCTCCACCTTACAGAATACCGCAGCCAAATATCTTTAAATTATGTAAAGTTGTGTTCCTGCGCGTGAGTAAGGTCGCCAGAGCTCATAGGGGAGGGGGGAAAGATCGGTTACGCGTGAGCGATACTTCTTGTGTTGCAAGCGTCCATATGGCTACGGTAACCGCTTACCATCAGGCGGCCGTATGCTTGTTTACCGATTTAGTAGTATAATAAAAAAAAAAAAAAAAAATGAAATAAAATTAAAAATTATAGGGATACATTAAGATACATCTTTTTTTGGTGTTTTTTTTTGTTGCAGCTACTATTCATTTCATACTCAATTGGATTTTAGTTCATATTATTATTCTATCTTTCCTTATGGAAATTATTATTATTATAGTACGGAACCCTTCGTGTGCGAGTCGAAGAGTTCAGTTACAAGTCAATTTAACAGTAGAAATACTGGCATCATTTGCCAATCCACAGAGCTTACACAGTGGGCAGAATGGCCGGCGGTGGCGGTGGCGGCTGCGAGCCAAACAGGTCAACTGGCATCGGCTTGCCGCGCGCTCTACATTAGACGGAAAAAATACTGTTTGGAACAATCTCTAGAGATATTTTTTGTAATCACTACATCCTTTTCATTGTGTTAGACTTAAGAAGAGTTCCTTTGTGAAGTTTCTTTTCCTTTCCTATGTACAGAGACTTTCTGCCTATACACGGGTGTGTGAAAGGAATCCCTTTCTACTGAAAAATTTTGTTTATGCACATTTTTCTGACAATTAAGATCATCTCTTTTGTGTTAAGTGTTTGTGCTTAATTTCCGAGTTTCACTGAATTTATTTGTAAATGCTTCGCTATTTCACGATTAATCATTAGGCCTGTAGGCATTATACAGGTCGTTGTTTTGGTCAGCGACGAGTGACTCAGGGTCGATAATACAATAGATACTGGTGCTAAAAAAAATATAAAAAAAAATACTTTATTTTAAAATTATTATTTATAAAAAAATTTTTTTTTTTGAAAATCGTGTAATAAGCTAAAGTGTAGACATAATACTCAACGGGAGTACGAGGGAGTAAATGGGTGGAGCGATGGCGGTTTGCGCCTAGCTCTAGTCTGTGCACGTGCCTAATAACCATACCTTGCGGTAATTTTATTTCAAATTGAATGAGGTATTTCTCAACATATTTACAGTATTTAATGGAATTAAGTCCATTTTTGGGGTATATATATTTTGTACTACCGCTCCTGGGTCGCTTGTCGCCGACCAAAACAACATCCTGTATAAGAATTAAAGTATTTTAATGATTAATAATAATGTATATAACCAGACAACAAAGAATGGACTTTTATAGGATTATTTGTACCGTTACCTTGTTTTGAACTCTTCATCTCAATTATGGAGAACCGTTCCTTGGTTTTTGGCGTTTCTGTACTTACCTCTTTCTTTCTGATCTTTCTGGTCTTTATGATCTTACGTGACCTCAACAGTATTCATATTATCAAAAAAAAAACAATCTGTTTGATTTTTTCCTTGGATAACCAAGGAAAAAAGTTGTATGTGTATTTGTTACTCCTTAGCTTCTTTAGATGGAACTTGACTCATAGATATAGGATATTTTTATCCCGGGAAAACATAGGTAACTTCGGAAATGTGGGGAAACCCGTAAAGAAGCATCATCATATCATTTCATATCTCCGCAGACGGCTTTTAGTCCCTAGCCGTTATTGTAAGGTCGGCGTATGTCCCAGTAGTCAGCTAGTCTTAACGTAAGACAACTTCTCCGCCGAGGGTATAGTTGGGTATACTTTAGTTAAGGTCTCGGGTAGTACTCGCAGGCGAACAGCTGTATTGATCGGATGGTGACCTTGTGCCGAGCGGCTGATGCTTGCCGGACCGTTCCCGACATTCAATCTAACTATATTTGCTATTATAATGCAATGAGTTTTATGGGACACTGGAGTTGTAGGTATTTGTCTATGTGTGTATAGAACCTGCAGGCAATAAAATGTATTGTAACTAAAATCACTAGAGGTTGGGCTAGTTTTTGAATTATCATTCTGAAATTTAATTTCATAAAATTCAATTCATGTCAAAATGCATTAAAATTTCAGCGTAGATAATTAATACCAATCCTGTATACACTACAATGTATATACCTGAGTGAGTTGAGCCCCAAATAAATGCGAGAATGTCACAGAGACTGCTGAAATCAGTCCAATTCAATCTATTAAAGGCTTTATCGAGAACTAAGTTGGGGAGCGTCCCAGTGGGCCCAGCGGTCCGTGAACAAAGCACCGTCGGTTGCCATGGCGACCGGCGAGCGCGGTCGGGGACTTCACTAGTTATTTAATTAATGCCTGTTTGTGACTCATCGTCGGTGCTCACCACTGATATCCACTAATTGCACTTGTGTGGATTGACTAGCTTTTCGCCCGCAGCTTTGTTTTTTTTTTTTTACTACTAAGTTGGTAAACAAGCATTCGTCTCGCCTTATGGTAAGCGGTTCCCATAGCCACATGGACGCATGCAACACACGAAGTATCATTCGCGTGTACCGACCTTTAACCCCTCCCCAATACTCTGGCGACCTAACTCACGCGCTCACGCGCAGGAACACAACATATAGTTATTTGGCTGCAGTGTTCAGTAAGGTGGAGGTAGAGCTGATCTTTAAGCGAATACACGCCATGCTCTCCGAAAATTGAGCAGACTTCATAAAATTTTTGTAAGTTTTCTTGCCGATTTTGATGAGACTAAACCTGTTCGAAGCAACAATGGAGTACAGCATGGAATAAATTTTTTCAGTTTAAAAAAATATTCATCATTAAGTTTAACAGAAACTGTGATATGAATGTATTTAAGCCGAAACTGTTTTAAAAGCTGTTTTTAGTTGATGCATACACGATAAAACTGAAGCTTCCTTAGAAGTTTGAGAGAAACTCATGATTGGTCTGAACTTGCCTTTAATCTTCTCAGTAAATTAAATTCAATACGGCTTAGTACTTAATACAATACAAAGTCTTAAAACCTTGTATTAGATAAAAGGTTCAATTAAATTCAAACGTGTGTCTCTCTACATAGCTACTTTGAAACACGACTGACGAAATGAAACGAGCCTTTTAAATACTTTGTGAAACAATGGAGCTACGTTTTTGTGTAGTGAGAAGAGCGGAAAGTGAGTGAAGCGCTAACGCCCCGCTCCAGCCCGCTCGCGCCCCGCCCCGCCCCGCCCCGCTCTACATCACATTCTGTCTCAAAGGGAATTGTGACGCATTGTGACAGGAATTTCGCTTATCAATCCGCTATTCCAATATTGCTATTTTTACTAACACTAGAATGTTGGTTCAATATGCTAAATTCACACAGAGATTTCAAATAAAATATTGATAGAGGTATATTTTTGGAATAATTGCCTCGAAATCCTCGAATCTCAATTAATTGATTAGCTTAGCTCATTCATATAGAATCTGTTTAATTGAAAGCGGCTTTCAGTTCAATCAACTCGTTAACAGAGCTTAATATTAACACGATTCCACGTGAATAGTACTCACGCATTAATAAAGTTAATATATTCCGTAATAAGTTAACCTAAATAGCTGTAGAGGGTAGAAATAAATTGTTTATTTGTTCAACAAACTAGATATTCACTGAATAGTACGAATCTTGCTGAATAGAATTCATATAAATCATTATAATTCACCACATGACCTATGTAATCCAAGGTTTTTGGTTAATAAGTAGTCACCATTTCATATGAGGTATTTAGATTCGGATTTGATGAATTGCATAGGATCTGTTTTGAATTCTGGAAATGAACTCTATTCAGCAACATAGCTCGAGGTGCTAAATATTTATGTATTCGGCTTAAATATTCAATATCTTATATTCAAGGAAAATAATAACCGAATGAATAATTCATGAAATTATAATAATTTTATAGTGAAAATGAAAGAGAATATTATGTTAGTCGCAGAATTATTTTAAAAAATACTTCAAGAAGCGATTGGGAGGTATTTTAAATTCCATAGCTGGATTATTGCGGATCTGCGGACTAACTGCAGCTCGCCGGATCGGATATCGGAACGCGCCACCTTTATGGCATCGTGAACGAGTCCGAGTTGCCATTGCACAGATAATCTAAATGGAAACCTCTATTAAGGTAACATTTTAAATCGCAGTTGTATGTAGCTCTGCACCACACCTCATGACTAGGGAATGCAATCCCGATCCCACGAGATCGGGATCCGCGAGATCTCAAGGCATTTTACGAGATCAATCCCGAACTGAAAAATCGAACGAGATTATTGGGATTATCGGGATTGATCACTCTTAGATTAATTGGGTATTTTTTTATGTTTTGTATATTTAATTGTTTATGTCTTTAGAGCTTATAATAAGTACTAATTCTACTGACTGATGCTTGGAAAAACATTAATGTAATGAAATGAATATCCTTTTTTTGAAGTCGGTTAATAATGCAAGGTGTTGTCGTTAATTGCTATTCAGCTCTATAACTAAAAAAAAACTAAGTAAGTATTCGGAATCCCGAAACCTAGGAATCCCGCGGAATTGGAATTTTCTATCTCGAGGGATCTCGAAAGGACAATCCCGACTCGGGATTGCATCCCTTCATGACACA
The DNA here is from genome assembly GCA_951394255.1 of Polyploca ridens. Taxonomy (NCBI): domain Eukaryota; kingdom Metazoa; phylum Arthropoda; class Insecta; order Lepidoptera; family Drepanidae; genus Polyploca; species Polyploca ridens. The sequence continues at coordinate 15,016,682 of OX596261.1, forward strand.
AAGTGTCGTACTTGGTTCCTCATGAACCAACGACACTTCACTGTTAAAACGTAACATATTTTAAACATGCCATATTTTGTGTCCCAAATGTATACATTGATTCGCAGTTTTTTGTAAACGTATAGAATGAATTCAGAGTAGGTTATAGATAATATTTATTACAACATAAACATAACAGGTAATAACCTGAGATCGCTACAATTATAGATTTATGAAGAACTACAACTAATAAATGAAGTTTGTATGCGATGATAATCTTTAAAAATATTTAAAAAAGAATAAAAACTTCAAGGAGCAATAAATATAATTCGGTAACTAGAGTGAATAATTAACCATACATGAACTGTATGTGAAAGCCATAAGTGAAATAAAATAAACTTTCTAAGCTACTGGTTCCGTAGTAGACGCCGAGGGAGGCCCGGAGGCCGCGGGAGTGGCGCAGGAGGGGCGCGGGGGCTCGGGGGGGGGGGGGTGCCTCCCCGTGATATATCGTGGGAAAAGTGAATAAACTTCGTTAGTAGAGGTAACTGCTACTAAATCAAGGGAATCTGATTTACGCGGCCGTCGTCCTGTGAGGATGTCGCCTAATTATTCCTATTGATATATTGACTTACATTGTTAGTTTGTTAATGATGCTATTTTCTATTTCACTTTTTATTCTCACAAACGCATAGTAGAGTCGCTATCATTAAAATGGGACCCATTTCCTACCTATGTTCTAAGGCAATAATGTCGAAAGCTCAAGCACCTTTCGGTGTGTTCCGACAGCTGCACTTGAGAGCCAGCTCCTTCTAGGCTTTGTGTGCTTACCACCTTCGGCCGCATCATCACTTACCATGGTGAGATTGCGGTCAAACACAAGCCTATAATCAGTAAAAAAAAAATAGTCAGACTGGTATATGTGGGAGCTGTTTGTTACCCCAAGAACCGTCAGTGCACAACGCGTTGTCCACAGCTCTTAAGGTTATACGAGATGATAAATAAAAAATAAATAGATAAATATCTTGGGAAATGTCCCAGGATATATATTTTTTTTTTTTTTTAGGAATGCCTCACACATGGTCATCTGATCCCAAACTAAGCAGAGCTTGTACTATGGAAACCAGATAACTGATATAATACACATACTACTTTTTGTTTGTAAATACATACTTAATATACATAATTACGCCCAGACTCGTAACATACAGACATGTTCATGCACACAAATGCATGTCCTGTGTGGGAACCGAACCCACGACCTGCGGCTCGATAGGTGGTCTTAACCAGAGTCCAGCTAGCCCGTTCAGGATGTTCAACCTTAAATGTGTCCCAAATTAATGTTTGCGACTAGACTGTATATCACATAGCCATAATAGTTGGTTTTGATGTATCAGTTAGTTGGTACAAGCTCTGCTTAGTTTAGCATCAGATAGCCGTGTGTAAAGAATGTTCGGTAAACAGGACATGCTACTGAGGATTGTACTTATATTATAACTAGCTTTATAGCCCGCGACTTCGTCCGCGTAGATTATTTCTTTTTTCTAGATATTAATCATTGTAACAATATAGAGCTTTGTTCATGGCTATTGTCCGCCACTACGTGTGATATTGACAATAGTTCAGGTAGATCATATGCGAGGATGCCACATAAAACTGAAACAGTCCTGCCGCAAATCAACTCTAGCAAATTTCAGAGTTTTTCCCTGTGACTACAAACCTTAATTAGGAACTGTTATCTTTTAAATTCAAACGGAAGGTGATTTGGGATCAATGGTATACGCGGCAAGAAGACTGTTTCTCCTCTGGCAGAACCAGTAAATATTTTGGCCTCAATAACATTGCGGCGGAGAGCTGTAACTTGTAGTCTAGTTCCACAGCACAATTTTGGAGGCCTTCTCTTTCTTTCCCTCATATCTGAGGATCGTGGTCAACATCGGGTTTGCTTCTAGAGCGAATGATCTGCCTCCACTGGTTTCTGTCTTCTGGTTTCTGTAAAACTTGGAGGACGATGAGTCTTTTACTTGATCGGACCATCTTGTTGGTGAACGACCATTTAGTCGTTTTCCTTCCGTGTTCCCAACTATGATCAGATTTCCAAACTTTCATCGCCTTTGCGCACCATGTGGCCGAAATACGAAAAAATACGTTGGTGGCATATGGTGGACAATCGTGTTTTAATTTTGAGCTGCGATAGGATTGATGCATTGAATCCTTTTTCTTTCTCGGGCCAGTATAGTCCACGCTTCCACTCCATACATGAAAATGAGGAATACCAATGCTCGTATTAACCGGATCTTTGTTTTAATACCGATTCCTCTCCTTTTTCCTGATGTTGTTTAGGCGAGTCATTTCAATACGCCAATACCATAAGCCGAAATAATAAATTTTTAAATTTTCACTCCGAATATAAAGAACTTCATATACTAAATTTAATCCCCCTTTTCACTCCTTAAGGGTTCAAATTCCAACAACACCGATATTCGTTGCGTTAGTGTATAACCATAAGCTTAAATAATAAATTTAGTGTACTTCCATACACAAATTCATCCCCCTTTTTACCCTTTGGGATCGGAATTATCAAAAACGTTGAGGCACATATAAATTAATTTTCAATTGTCAACCTAAACACAAAATTTGAAGGTCCTAACTTCGAAACTGATGGACTTTCATATAAACTTGCATCCCCTATTTTACCCCCTTAAGGATGGAATATCCAAAAATCCTTAGTGGTTGCCTACACTGTGTAATATATTAAGTGACGTTTACTTTGAAACTGAATGACTTACATACATCCCATACCTTTTCACCCTGTCGGGGGTGGAATTGTCAAAAAAGCTGAAACATGTATAAATTAATTTTCAATCGTTAGCATAAATACAAAATTTGAAGATCCTAACTTCAAAACTGACGAATTCATCCCCTTTTTTACCCCCCTAGGAGTGGAATTGCCAAAAATCCTTCCTTACTGAATACTTACACGAACTTTAGTGAAGTTTACTTTGAAATTGAAGGACTTTCTAACACAACTTCATCCCCCTTTTCCTCCCTTCGGTGGTGGAATAATCACAAACGCTGAGATAGCTATACATTAATTTTCAATCGTCAGCCTAAACACAATATTTGAAGATCCTAACTTCAAAACTGACGGACTTGCATACAAACTTTCATCCCTTATTTTACCCTGTTAGGGGTGGATTTTCCAAAAATCCTTCCTTAGTGGATGCCTACACCGTATAATAATACATTTAGTGAAGTTTACTTTGAAATTGAAGGACTTGCATACACAACTTCATCCCCTTTTCCTCCCTTCGGTGGTGGAATTATTACAAACGCTGAGATAACTATATATTAATTTTCAATCGTCAGCCTAAACACAAAATTTGAAGATCCTAACTTCAAAACTGACGGACTTGCATACAAACTTTCATCCCTTATTTTACCCTGTTAAGGGTGGAATTTCCAAAAATCCTTCCTTACTGGATGCCTACACCGTATAATAATACATTTAGTGAAGTTTACTTTGAAATTGAAGGACTTTCTAACACAACTTCATCCCCCTTTTCCTCCCTACGGTGGTGGAATAATCACAAACGCTGAGATAGCTATACATTAATTTTCAATCGTCAGCCTAAACACAAAATTTGAAGATCCTAACTTCAAAACTGACGGACTTGCATACAAACTTTCATCCCTTATTTTACCCTGTTAGGGGTGGAATTTCCAAAAATCCTTCCTTACTGGATGCCTACACTGTATAAGGTATCTTTGTGCAAAATTTCAAATCTCTAGGTCCAGCGGTTTGGGCTGTGGGCTGATATATCAACAATCAGTTTATCATTTTATATATTAAGATTATAGCTAATTAAATAAAATCGATTCCATAATAGGCTTTCACTGAATGTATTTAATAAAGTAAATAAAGCGAGAAGAAGAAAATAGATGCTCTCGAAATGTGGTGCTGGAGAAGAATGCTTGGAATATCTTGGATACAATTCCGTACAAATAAGTCCATACTCCAGGAACTCGGTATTAAACAGCGTCACGTGTCGCGGCGCGGAGATGTTTCCATAGAGCGATTGGTGGTGCAGGGTAAAGTAGAGGGCACCAGAGCACGTGGGAGATCACCCATGCGATGGACTGCGGTCTCATCAACGACTGCACCAGAAGGGCAGAGGTTAGGGACGAATGGCGGCGTGTTGTGAAGCGCGCCACAAATCACACGTCCTGACGACCACGACCACCCTGTCAAGAGTGACACGCATGAGAAGAAGATTTAATAAAGTACTGAGAGAAGTACTCTTAGTTAGTTAGTACGATTTTCCAAAAAAATCTTCCACAGAAGCCTTGTCCTAGCAATTACGAATACAAACTGGCAAATCGGTTGAGCCGTTCTCAAGTGATGCTGCAGACCGTTGTCAATTGATCTTTATATGTACAAATAAAATACAAGTTATTATATTACAAATAAAACATCTATAAACTTGGGTGAACTCCATAGAGATTTTTCATTTGTAATTACAAACTCAATGTACAAACAATTACTGTTCAAATATTATTGTGATTGAAAGCGCCCTCGTCTAGACATATTCTTTCGTGGCTACATACAGAGGGTTTTAGGGCTCTCTGGTGATCTATTCTATCCAACGAAATATAATACCTACATTTATTATCGGAGTAAACTTACAAGATCTCTTTCTTGTCTGACTTCAATTTAATTTGTTGACTAGCTTTCAGCCGTGGATTCATCTGCGTTATTATAGAGAAACCTTATCAAAGAATTCAGTAGACGGGACACAAATTACATCAATATCTGTAGTGGTTCTTGAGTTAGTAAATAATTAGACTTTGCTTATGAGAACATAGAGAACAAGTTTAGTGACGATTAGAGATATAGATAGAGAGAGTATAAGATAATTTATAATTCAGCAATATGAATATGAACTACTAACTTTATTCTATACTATAAAATCGTCGTATCCATAACTTATGTATTAAAATAATGTGTACCATATAATGAATCACATTTCTACCAATTTTAGGGTTCCGACCCAAAAAGGTAAAAAAGCCCGACTGCGTAAAATAAAAAATAACTGAAAAGAGACAAACAAGCTTGAATTTTGTATCCTTATATACAAAGTTCGCAAAACCAAAGATCTGAAATAATTACAGTAGGCAGACATTGATGTTAATATTACAGGAAAAAATAATGATGTTTCTAACTACCGCAATTGTTATGAAATAATTAAAGTTCCTTCACAAACAATTTTGGTTACGTGGTCCGGTTTTTTTCTACAGTTATGGCCCAAACCGAAAAATTATACATCTAACGGAAGGGACTCTCGGTGCGTGAGTCAGACTCAGACTCTTGGTTGGTTTTTATTTACTTTCATACATTTGTATTTGAGCACACTCACCATGGTAAGTGATATTATGGCCGAAGTTGGTAACCACCAAACAGCTCTTAAACTCAGCTGGTTTATATGAAGTTATGATAAATTATATATACACATAATATGCACACCCAATGTGGGCCATAAACAGGCAATATATAAAGTTTAACATTATATACAGCTGTTTTCTCACCGCATGTGCACACACATTCGAGTACCGGCACAAGCACCGACTACACAGTGAAGATAAATCGCGAGGAGGGATCACCGGCAGGGCGGCAGCTAATCGTAGGGTCGCCGTCCATCACACGAGCCACACAACTTATTTTCAGTGGTTTCAATTTAATAAAGGGTGTTATAAAGGATCCGCGAATAAATCTCTCACAAGTGAACGCACGTGTCTACCAGTCCGAAATGGGTTTATGTGGGTAATTGTGCAAAGGGAATCTCTCTGAAGAAAAGTCACACATACCAATGTGATATAAGGTTACTCTCGTACGAAAGAGTCTAATTGTATACTTCTTCTAAAATTAAATTTATTGCTATTTAATTGAATAAAATAAAATAAACGAGTATGTATACATGCTGCTGAATATATGAGGTTTGAAAAGTATTTGTATTAATAAAAAAATACGCAGATATTTATGTGCGACGACAACGCAAATGACTTTTCTCTTAGATTTTTATTAAAATGACAGATCCCAAAGTCTTTCAAAACTTGCCAAGTACAGTTCCATGGCGTAGTCTTGGGGTTTTTACGAGTTTCCACATGGGGAGTTACGTGCCGCTATTTTCGCCGAATGTGCGCCATCCCGCTACACTGTACCGCCGCCGATAAATTCCTGAGGGCCATAAAATCTGTATTTTTATATCGATTACGTCCCCTCGCGTCGATTCGTATACTAGGGTGACATTATCGGGTCATTTTCTCTCTTTCTTTCTATTCACGTGTCGTTCGTGAACTATATTATTGTATACGCCATCGCCAGGGGGCGCCGCCGACTAGCGCCACGTAAATACATCCAGATATATCACGTATTTGTTTTAGTACTGTGTGAAATGTTTTATGCTGACATGGATAAATTAGCTTGAAATACTTTCCATTATTATATATTCTTATTTTAAGGAATTTATGTTATGTAAGGTCGTGTATACATTATTAAAATTACACATTGCCATCTGATCCCAAACTGAGTAATAAAACACTTTATATATAAGTGCCATTTTGTACAGCAATTGTAAAAGTTTTCGACCTACAGACGAGTTCAGTGGAAGGGAGGGAGGTTCGTGTACGGAACTTGACAGTTGTTTGTAACACGACTTTCTTTATTTTATTAGGAGCCCTATGTTTTAGCACCCATCTGGTGAACTTCTACGTAATTATTAACTTAATTAAAACTAGAGATCAATTTATAATAAATAAGGTATTTGTGTACAGGAATGTCTAAAAGGCAAAGTGACATGACTGACTCATCATCGCATGTCAACAACGTTGTTAACAGTGATACAATATGCTAAAGTAAAATTTGGAGTTATGTTTTCCTTGTCAAATCCAGGGGAATGATTATTCTATGTAAGTGAGCCCAGGGGAAATAATGCCGGAGATCGCGCTCTCGGTAGAGTCGCATGTATTTTAAACTCATCCCGTCAATACACTCGCAAGCTCAAACAAGATGCGCGATGTATTTATTAACTATGAACTCCTTTTTTCCTCAATAAAATTGTGATTATTTTTACTTTATTGATAAATAATAACGTCTTATATCTAACGTATGTGTAGAAATCTAGCAAATGATTAATTCGTGTGTGAGACTTCAGTACACTGAAGGTGATGTTTTAAGTTATAATCTTTATATTTATTATCAAGTCTCATTATATTAAAAATGTGTCTAGCTAGATCATAAGTTATTTGAGTAGTATAGTGTGAATCCATTATTGGTTCGAGTTCTCACATACAATTTTATTGTAAATTTTCTTTATAAAGTAGCAAAGAGACTTATGTACGGAGTTTATAAGTAGCGCAAGGATATAATCACGTACGAAACATTTTATTACATAAACGCGTAGTGTCACAAGTTAATTCGTCCCCGTCAGTCCCCTGCCATCTCACGTCCATGTCGGCGACTGCTCTGCAGGTACCCGGTCTAAATTATGTATATTCTTGTCGTGCGATTAATTCCCCTGGCGCTGAAAAAAATGATTTCTTTTTCAATTTACTTTTCATTGTATGTTAATAATTTTCGATTTTATGGCCCACATTACTGTCTCGCATAAACTTTTTTTGATTGAAGGCCGTCGTAATTCGATACTCAACCTTCACCCTAGTAAATGAATTATTATTACTCCTAGCAAGGAGTAAAAGTGATGATAGCGGAAAAAAAAATTCGTCATCTTTGCGTTATCTACAGGTGTTATCTCATTATGGTTACCTGAACTTAAAATATGTTTCATCTATCTAAACTACTGAGTTGGTACAAAAACATATATTCACATAGATATAGAGAATTTTTATACAAACGTTTATAGAAATAATGCCGAGTCAGGATTGTTACATTACACCGCGCGAGACGAAACGCAAATAATAATTTTATATTCCTCTATTTCCACAGAGCGTGCGGTAAAAGCGGAATCCGCCAGCGTTATGACGTGTATATTCCGTACTTATGCAGCGTTGTTAGATTTATTGCCGCCTTCGACATAAAATAGCAAAGTGCAGAAAGCGCTATAAAGGCGTTTAGTATGTCAGCGCTGCTCTCCAAGCGCGCCAGAGATGCGCCAAAAGAGTCATGTGGTGGGGTAAGGCGGGGGTCTCCACGGAATTGAAGCCGAGACGAGCATTTATAATGTTGAAATAATTATCGTTGATGTGAAAAACAATGGGTAGTTTTTATTCACCTTCTGATAGAGTTATAAAATTTATCACCTTCTACCTCTTCTTTAGAAATTCGTTCATTATTATTTGGAGGTTTTTTCGTCAACTACGTGTGAATTGGTAATGGGACTAGACATAGAGGGAAAAGAAAGAAAATAATGAGATTTTAAATCTTTTCTTTCTTCTTTTTTTCCTTTCTCCTTTCTTTCTATTTGTACCTTTAGTTAATGGGACAAGAAGTACTATATGGTTGAAATATTCCTAGTGTGTAAGGCGCTTCCTCTTGCTACCCGCTTTGGCTGCAACCCCAGCCGTACCGTGGCGACGAGACACGGAGCTAACCGCTTCATTTCCTCGACGCAGACAAAGGGAGGCCTCCGTTTGTTGAAAACGAAATACAAGATATAAAGCAAAATGCTCCAGTTTAAGCGCACGCGTTCTATTCAACAGTTTGACGTGGGTGAGTTCACCGTTTAGATGTGAAGTTAGACTAGACTTGCTTACAAGCTATTGTTTTTTATAAAACATTTTGCAATGAAACCTAAAGACCCTGTCGCGATTCTCTCGCGCGTATTACGTGTCAAAGTACGGGGGAAATGCACGCGATTTACGCGCGTATTTTAAAATTGCGCGATGCTTGTGGACGCAATGTATGGGCTCCCAGTATCTCGCCAACGCGCGTAATGCATTCGCACGATTTCGCCCCTTCTGAACAGCCACTTACGGATACAAATTTCACGTGTGTAGCTTATACAATATTAATGGTTTATGTTGGAAGAATTTGAAACTGTAAGTTATAATATTCTCATAATATTCACTCACACTTAAAATTAAATCATATTATAAATGAAACTGACATGAATAACAATAGGATATAAGTAAATGTTATGAAATCGTAAATGGCGTTCAGTAATTGTATGTAGTTTGTTCGTCCTGGGCGGCACTACTTGGGCTGGCTAGGAACGGGCGGCGACGACAGGTATTTCCAAATGAAACGTCTCGTTTGTGCACCACTCCACTCCACTCCACTCCACGCCTTTATTGTTCACCTCCATTATTTGCATGCCAGATAGACGTTACGACTCGCCCCACTTGCCTTTTAGAGGTTCTCAAACTTTTCACCCCCTTATTCACTCCAATATTTACATAATTCTGATATCCTACTAAACTAATATTATGCGAGTCAAAGTTTGTTACTCAATCATGCATACAGTATCAAAAGGATGGACCGATATGGTACATTTAGTTTGTTGTTGATAGAAAAGTTTGAGAGACTTTCTCTAGTCTCAACACTTGTGGAAAACTGTAAAACAGAATCAGCTCATTCAAACGAGGCAACCAAAATAAAAACAGGTTTTAACTACTCTGTCGATCGTGTCGGCACGTACATTTCAATGGCGGTCCTCACAATGCGCAACTTAACGAAAGGGAGTTTTCAACGGCAACCAGTCGTGCGCGACTGGCTGTCCTGGGGTTCAAACCTGCTATTACGATTGTGATGCAATAAACTATCAGTGGTGTACAAATTGACGGATTTGACAGTGTGGTAGTCTAATAATTCAATAGCATCGAAAACCATTATGAATTTAGTAGACAATGTATATTGACTCATTGGAAATAGAGTTATAGTGAGAACATATCAGAATTACATTTTTGTTTTAAAATAGTATACTTGGCCCGTGCCAGTGTGTGCATATTAGTTACGTCTCTCCTCTAATTAGAGTTGTATATTCTTAGGTTGGTTGCCTTGCTATCATCTGGTGTAAGAAGGGCCCAAAAGACAACTAATTAAAAGTTATGTATGAGTTGAAAAGTGTTTTGGTACACAGTCACCACTGCTACGGCGCGCCGCGTAGAGTCGTAGCTACATTCGTAGCACATTTCGTAGCGCTGGTTAAGCTACGTAAATAATAACGCTACGAGAGTAATATATGAGTTTTTATGATAATGTTTATGTCTTCGCATACGAGTATTTCTAGGATAAGCTTAGCTTTTAAATATAAGGTTTAACTATACAGGTCGTTGTTTTGGTCAGCGACGAGCGACTCAGGGTCGATAATACAAATGATACTGGTGCTAAAAAAAATATTAAAATAATACTTTATTTTTTTTTATAATAAAAATAAAAAAATAAAAATTTTGAAAATCATGTCATAAGCTAAAGTGTAGACATAATACTCAACGGGAGTACGAGGGAGTAAAGGGGTGGGCCGATGGCGGCTTGGGCCTAGCTCTAGTCTATGCACGTGCCGAGTAACCATACTTTGCGGTAATTTTATTTCAAATTGAATAAGGTATTTCTCAACGCATTTGCAGTATTTAATGGAATTAAGTCCATTTTTGGGGAATATATTTTTTGTACTACCGCTCCTGGGTCGCTTGTCGCCGACCAAAACAACACCCTGTATATCGTCACTTTGGCTATATGAGGAGAATCAAAATTCAAATATCACGTAAACAAAGTCTTGAAAGCAAGAGCTAATTACAGGGTAGTCCATTATATTGAAAATAAAGATGTCTGAAAGTAGCTGCACTCTGCACAAATGCACATTGTATAAAAGCCTGTTATTATTAATTGTTTAGGTTATTTTTTAATTATTTTGGAAATTGTTGTTCTTTTTTATGTTTATGCCAGTGTATTTTACTTTCTAAAAATGTTTGAGAAAAACTATAGAGATTGTCCAAAAAATACGTAATACATGTTGCTGAGTTTGATGCCTGTTCTTCTCAGTTGCAGGCCGACTTCCAAACCGGTGGTAACATCAGTAGCTTTGACCCCCATTAAGTGCCCTACTAGAACCCTATATTTAATTGAATACATTAAAATTGAGGCAATAGTGAGTTTTAAATAAGGATTATTTTATTGTATCTTCTAATTTGCGCATTTATTAACTTTATACAATTGACTAGCTTCTGCTCGCGGCTTCGCCCGCACGGCCTACAGGAAACAAATGACATATTTGTTTACAACAATAAAACAAAACAACTTCATCCCGCTTCGAGGGTGGAATTATTAGAAACGCTGAGACACGTATAAATTAATTTTCAATCTTCAGCCTTAACACAAATTTTGAAAATCCTAACATCGAAATTGACGGACTTTCATACAAACTTTCATCCCCTATTTTACCCCCTTAGGGGTGGAATTTCGAAAAACCCTTTCTTAGTGGATACTTACTCTTCACAAAGAATATACCCTCTAAATTTCAAGTCTCTAGGACTAGCGGTTTGGGCTGTGCGTTGATATATCAGTCAATCAGTCAGTCAGTCAGTCAGGACTTTGAATTTTATATATATAGATTGAGATTTTAAGGCGATGATAGCTCAGTGGTAGTGACGTCGGATACCGAAACGAAGGTCCCGGGTTCGAATCCTACAATGAGCTTGAGCTTTCGGCGAAGGAAAACATCGTGAGGAAACCATAGCACGGTGGTAGGGTACTTTGTAGTACCCGCCTGGCTGGCTACCACCCTCAAGTTGAAAATCTGTCGCCAAGCACCTTTCGGTGTGTTCCGATAGCTACACTTGAGAGCCAGTTCCTTCTAGGCATTGTGTGCTTACCACCTTCGGCCGCATCATCACTTACCATGGTGAGATTGTGGTCAAACACAGGCCTATAAAAAGTAAAAAAAAAAGATTGAATACTTTTGGTGAATATGTATTTTACATTCCATTACTTTTTTTCTCCGAATAAAATTATTCATTGTACAACAAAAAAATTAAATCGTCGGTTTACATTTTATTTAGTTACATATCGTAGGTATTTTCATACAAACTAATTTTAACACAAAACATGGCGGATAGATAATGTAATGTATAACATAATGAGCAGCGAGCCACCGCGAGTGACCGAGTGGCAGTTAACTCAAGTGCCTGTGTGCCGACCGACCCATATCATGCATAGTTGTAGTTAGTTTTAACCGCCGGTGACCGAGCCACACCGCGCACCGGTCGCTTTCAAACTAACCGCCAACTAGTTAGCGACAATTAGGTAGCCCGTAAAGCAGCCGTCGTTCAATCAGCGGATTGCGTAAATATTTTGTATGCCACTAAGTTATTATAATTAAGCCCGTCACCACCGCTTATAGACACTTGTAGCATGAAGGTTTGACTGTACATTCTACTAAAATGTCTGTACACCTAAAAAGGGAGTTAAAGAGACGTTGAGAGGAGTCACTGTGCCGGCAGTGAAAATTAAAAATCATTTATTCAAATAGACTTTCGCAGGCACTTATGAAAAGTTTGACTCTAGTACTCTAATACCAGTTCAGAAGGTTGTATTTGCTGAGAAGAGCCGGCAATAAACTCAGCAATTACTCTTTTCAAAGCTTATTATTCATACATAATATTTACATTTTAATCGCACTGACAACAATTGCATGCCCCGGCGCGGCGGCAAAACTACAAAGTAGACTGAATCGATATTTAATAAGTAAATAAATAGCAAACTTAAGCAGACCAGCCCCCACAAGCAGCACCTATTCACAAGTATGACGCGTGTGGCAGCCATCGCCCTCCTCCATATTGGAGGGAAGTGAGCGACCCGTCACAAGCCAAAAGGGGCTACATTACATTTGGTACGCTACATTTGGTAAGTGGTATACCGCTGGTCTTTGGGCAGCACAGCGCCTTCTTCTGGTTCAAGGTTGTAGAAGACTGATTGAGTGTAATATCTCATCGTCATATAATAATATTGTACTCCGCTAGTACAGTGAGGGCAGCCTAATTAGCAGATGAGGCGTGGGAGCCGGGTAGCGGCCCGCGTCGCCGCCACCGCTGCGCTGGTACCCGCCTCACAACAGCTATGATATAGGTAAATTTTTCACCACGCTACCTGCTTTCATATTTCACATTTTGTAACATCGCCCTTTATGATGAGAACTGAGAATATCGTGATGTTTTTAGTTTTGGGCATCAATTTATTGAATTGCCCGTATTCGTCATGGTGCTACTGTTTTATTTCTTAATTTAATCTTCTTGTTTTATTTCAGGCTACGATCAATGTATGAGTCACTTTTCATCCAAATCCGTTTGGTATTGGTGTGGTTCAGTAACAAACAAACATTCATAAACTTTCGTTTGCATATTTTTAGGATAATATTGAACAATAATATTAATGGTCGATGCAATTTTAATGTGTATATTTTCATAAATACATTAAATACTGATAACGCATAATAATTATTTCCTCAACTCTTAATGCCTTTTCTTATAAATATGAATGTGAGTGTATAATGTAATCTATGTTTAAGAGAGGTACCTACACTTGGTACTCAGAAATACTCGTAGACATTACGACACATTTTGTCCCGGGAACATAGATGTCACAAAATCCTTCAATTACAATTCTCACGAGCCAAATAAAAGTGAAGTGATAACATCAAGTGGTTTCAGTAAAAAGGCACGTGTCAGGTGTGTATCATAACTCATAAAGCGCGCGATACTCGGCAACAATACAGCCGAATAACTCCGGCCCTTCCGACCGACACACAATATCTCAACTATGAGCACAAAGGGGCCTGCACATATTTCTCGAGCTACGTATGTTTATCGTACCCTCGCATATGGGGACCACATGTACTGTACCTATTATTATAAATACGCAAGTTATGTCGCCCGTGACTGTACCTGCTCATGAAACATGATGAATTTTGTTGTGTAAATCTTATTTAAGCAGGATGGTATCGCAGCGAGTTCAAATTCTGTAGCTAGATTTTTGTTGAAGAAAACCATCGTGATGAGAGTTGAGTATGTACTTTTGTTATATGTAGTAGCAGTCGAACAGAATGCCATTGGTCTATACTTCGATCTTTCTATATGGGTCTACGCAAAGCATCTATCATCGTGTGTGTGGCTTTTGTGAGAAAACTTCACTCTCTTCTCTATCTTTGGTCATATCATCACTTATCGGCGAGATTGTGGCATGACTGGTATTGGAAATGTCCATCAGGTGAATTGCCTGTTACTCTTCAGCCATCAGACACAAAAGTCTCTTCTACTTAAAGGCTACACCATTTTGTAACCGCACATTTAATTATATGGAAATTTTCTGTAGTATTTACACGTGTCACGTGGCGGGTAATGGTAGTGCGTGTAAGCCGGGAGCACGTTACAAAAATATAGTTTCTACTGTGCCGGGAGCCTCGAAATTTTCCTTTGGCCAACCGCGCTGAATGCGCTGCGCCTGTTACCCGCGCATCGGTTCGCCCGCGCCGGCTCGGACGCTTCACTACGCTTTGTCAACTTTCAATAATTAACAGCAACTACGATGGTACACACTTTACAAATACACAGCTTTTGGTTATGAAAATTTTGTAGTGTTTTTACGATATAATAGTACATTATGATACATGTGTGCAAAGTTGGTTATTAACACTAAAGGCGGTATTAAGAGGAAAAAACAGACTAGTAGATGTTTTGATAATAATCAACCACACAATGAGAACGTTAACAAATATAGCGCACACATTCACAGCGGTGAGCTGTCAAACTATTTTACCCGTTTAAATTAAGAATGCTTGGTCTACACACATATATCACTTGCAATGAGGTACAAACTTATCATAATCGGGATTATACCTATCATAAAACTGTGTGGTAATGTAAAGTAAAAAGCACTAGTGCGTAATAAGCTGCATTAAGATACTAAAAACGGTGCAATAAATGTCACTTTACGAGTGAGTGTGTTGATTATTTTTATTTTTTCAATAATATTATTGTATTGACTTCAATTATAGGTTTCTTTTAAAAACGAAATAGCATAAAACTCTATAAAATCCCAACTTCTCCGATACAATAAATAAAACCCATTACGTCAAACCACGTACAAAGAACCTTTCTGTAGCTCGCGAGTGCAACTGGCCCGCTCGGCTCGCCCGCGGGAACCCAACAATAGTGGTACATGTCTAGGCGAGAACAGACGTTCGACGGATAAAAAGAGGTGTAATTGTAAATTCCAGCGCGCGGCGAGTACCTGCGCGTCGCGTCGCGTCGCGGCGTTGGCACGCTCCACGCTCACTGAATTCACAATTAGTGCCACCTAGGCTTTCAGTCTACCTAACGTAGTTTGGCCTAACTATGTGTGAGGAATTAATTACAGATTATGAAATTATATATTGTTTCTGACGGGAAAAGCAAAGTATTTAATTGAGAACAGATAATTATACGTCCTTTAGAAATATTTTGACAATTTGTAGTCTGGAATTACATTGTACCTCTCTTAATTAATTAATAAGCTATTGCTTTTTCATGTATTACGGTCTTACGTACCTTATATTGTAATTTTTTTGTAAATATCAAACAATGTATTCACCCAGTCATTTAAACATCAATTAGGTTAAATCACGTTAAACACCCCGTAAATGTTTAACTGTACAAGTTTTTAACGACATAATACTCACCAAAACACAGTGATTTAACTTCAGCACTCAACACAAAACACATTTTAATTCAAAGTTATGTTGAAATGTTCAATCATCAATTCAAATAATTCATATTGTTTGTATTTGATCAATTTGATTTGAGCTTTCTCGTGAGTCGCCCGAGCAGCGCTTCGCACAAACAATATCTACTCGTATATTTCAAGGATACCGATAACCAATTCCATCGGAGGAACAAAGCGCGAATACCAACACTAGCCAAATATCAATAATCCTTGAATATTGTTTACTACTTCCTTCTTCACGTAAAACATTTCAGTTCTCCGGAGAAGTAGAGAAACAGAGCGTTCATGAAATAAGCTTGAAAGGGAATTGAGTTAATCTGTCGGTACCTACTTGCTTGTGAGGGATCAACGAATGGCTTATTGTATCCGCGGTTGAGACGTGGATTGGTTCAATCATGTTTGCGAAAGTAAACGATACTGACACTTCAATATTATGTATACCGAAAAAGTAAGTGGTATGTATTTTACATAATAAAGGCACCAAAACAGGTGCTCTTAAAATGTGTCTGTATATTTTTTTCTGTATCTCAAAAACGAATAGACCCATTATAATGAAATTAAGCAAACAGATAGCCTATGATATGGAGTAGGCCATCTGATAATTTTTATCCCGGGATCGTGGGTGAAACCGCACGAGACAGCTAGTTCATTCATATTTCGGTTTGTATTTAAATGACAATACAACGGCATTGGCAACACATTAGTAATCCCTTGGTATTGCAAATATTCATACGCGGTGGTGACCACTTACCATCTGCTATCTTTACAACAAAATCAATAAAGTATTGTCGATTTATAGTCTTAACAACCATAAATGTAAACATGTTCTAAAGGATTGGCTTCAAAGGCTGAACTATGATGACACCGAAAATTTATTGGTGGTTTTGCGATGACACACACATGCACATACCTCCACACACATATTCTCCTCACACACACACACACACACACTCACCCCCCCCCCACACACACACATACTTACCCCCCCCCACACACACACATCTACATGGACAGTTATTTATTTTTATTTTTATTTGAAGTTTCTTATATTGTTTAAATTTAATTGTCCATATTTTAACTTGTATTATTTGCTGTTATTAATATTGTATGAAAATTTCATGTTACGTTAACCGTGGGGTGGAGACCTGGTGTCCTGAAATACAGACTCTGCCTAGCTTAGGCACCAGTCTCCCGCAATTTAAGCATTTATCATTATTACTATTTCTTTTATTGTTTTTACAGTAAACTTATTAAGAAATAAATATCATTATTATTATTATTATTATGTGGACCTCCTGCCTGTTCTTACAAATAAAGAAACAAGTTACTATGTATATAAAATTCGCGATGAATAAAGAAAAATGTAAAGTGTGTGTTGTTTGTAGCCAACCTACGTAGGTTGAAGGATTGAATTTCTATTGCTCAACTCTTCTACAGATACAGTGACAGCTGTTTACATGTACTGTGTTGTGTGGCTGTCAACAAAAACAAAATTACTTTGTGATACAATATACTTCAACTATCCGACACACTTAGATAAAGTTGCCGAGTTTAATATCAGACCAATGAGTAAATGATGTAAGTAGGTATCTATATCATCTGTCTCTTCCCACGGAACAATTGTTGGGAACAGTTCGTGTGAACTGAGAAAAAAAGCTTCACCTACCTGCGAGACAAAGTTATATTGAACAATTTTACTTGGATATTTATTTAATCGAAGTCAGGTGGCTTCGACGCGCCCTCGAGCGTTA
Source organism: Polyploca ridens (assembly GCA_951394255.1). Lineage (NCBI taxonomy): Eukaryota > Metazoa > Arthropoda > Insecta > Lepidoptera > Drepanidae > Polyploca > Polyploca ridens. The sequence continues at coordinate 15,034,121 of OX596261.1, forward strand.
TAAATACAACAGATATTTGTCTCTCATTCAATATGCTCCACAAATACAATGGTATTATGTAAGTTGGTTGAATAAGATGTAATTGATTCTAAAATTCTCATGTTGCATACATTTAGTAACGACGAAATCACACATCGAATCACCAAACAACCCATCATTCAATCGGGGGCAGCACCCCTATTAGCATTCCAATACTTCCTAACATAGCAGCATAGATTCTCTACAAACAACTGTAATTGTTTCGAAGAGGCACTATTGAGTGTCTAACGGTGCAGTGTGCTAGACACGTGTCGTGTAATCACGTTGTTAATGAGGACGAGATACGTAACGACTGTATCTCGATTGTTTCCCGTAGGTGGGTGTCGGCGAATACACGTGCGACCGCCCGCGCCGCGCCGCGGCCGCCTCACGGTGATTTGTGGACTGTTAACTAAACTTGATACTAGGTAACTAGTCTAGTACACAATTACTTAAATTATGCAACATTAGGGTCGAGTCTAGCCAGGCGGGTACTCAAAGTACCCTACCACCTGTGGTGTATGATGCATGACTTGTATTCACAAGCGGTCATCGCGCAGTATTCCAAACTACTAAATAAGTCCAGTAGTAAAGTTTTTATAACGTAGCAAATGGACAGATTCATAACTAGATAACAAACTGATGTTTATCTGGAGATACGTGTACCCGTAAGCAGAAGTAATGGTAAGAATTAGCATATAGAATCAGGTCGTCGACCTCACGCACGTAAACCTCGGGGGTTCTCACCGGGGCCCATAAACAAGAAATATGAGTCTCCTAAACACACGTGAGCACACATCACAACTTTACAGTGATTCCGAGTAATACAGCGACTGTTTTATGAGAGTTTATTGACCGTTTGATGTCATATTATAACTTTCTCGGAAAGGTATTTATTTAAATAAGAGTTTGTCAAATGATGGGAAAATGGTCCCTAAATTCTAAAAAAAATCGTATTCTTTACGATTTGGCTTCTTATATTACTTATAATAGTTGATTTTCATTAAATATTCATAAAAATATCTCTTAATTCATTGCTATCTCTATGATAGCAATTAAGTGTTTCATATTCATTACATAGATACCGTGGGACATCCTTCACACATGAATATCTGGTCCCAAACTAATCAGAGCTTGTACTATGGAAACCAGATAACTGATGTACCTACTACATAATTATAATATTACTTTTATTATGAGTGTGGCATTCAAAAAGGCATGTATTTAATGCCTCTCGCTATTCCAACACAACAAATCAAAACTATTATAGAACCAAAAATACTGAATTGCACACTAAATTCGCACACTAAATAAATCAAGTTTCAGTTTTATGGTTTATGCAAAACTGTTTGAACTGAATGATCATCTAGTTCTAGTCATATTGTCACAGTTCTAACCTGATATAATATGTTTTGATGAATAGGTAGTTTAATTGTACAACAGTAATTTTTCTGATATGCAATAAGTAAATTAGAGATGCAATAAGTAAATTAGATAATAATATTAACATTTAAAAATAATATGTATAAAAAAAGCAATGGTTGCCACCGCATCTGCTACACCGTAGCGTCAACGTGCTACGTCGTAGCATGCGCACATGTGCTACGTTGTAGCGCGTGATTTATGTCGTAGCAAATATGCCGCTACGATATACTCATTTTAAAATCACATAACATACCGGTGAATATCATCAAAGTTCATTCAGCCGGTTGATACCCACTAAAGTACTAGCGCCTCCCGGACGGGACGGGACGGGACGGGGCGGGACGTCACGCCACACCAAATTGCTACTCGGCTCGTATTCCATATCACATAATATCAATATGTCCGCTCCCGTCCACGCTGCGTCCCCAGTGATCCGCGGACTGACAGCTACATATTAGTATGCATTGTATTTTCCTTATTTGCTAGTAGTTTCGGCCGCAGCCCTTTTTGTCCCCGGTCCTGCCCCTGCCGCCCGCCGCCCGCCCCGCCCGCTCACCACACAACTGAGTTATACATTTCCTGTTTTCCGTTGGGGAAATGTTGCAGAAAGACCATCTCTGTAAATATACAAAATAGCACAATAAGATTAATCATCGTATTATTCGGTGAAGTCCGGCCCGACGCGCCGCGACGCCGCGCCGCGCCGCCCGCTGTTTTCCTGTTTGTCTTTTGACATGATTATTGTCACGAAGATCTAACCACTTCGTTAGAATGACAAATATTTACCGATTCATGGATTTAATCATATTTGCTTATCAACGACGAACACAAATATAACATTCAAAAATCTGTCATTTGAATATAATGGAAATTTTCATTTCAAATATTATTTCGCATAAATCGTAATTTTCCAAGCTTCTTAACTTCAGACCCTCTGAATAAATACACGTTTGCATTTCCTGTCCCTTTTATAGCGGTTAATGTTCTGAATCTCTGATTTATTATTTGTGAGTTATTCGACGATAATTGTATGTAAATGTCGGCTACTGCGACTGAATGAACGCGCCCGATTACCGACTTATAAAGAGACGAACAAACAGGAATATTTATTTATAAAGACATTTTGACGTTTATATCAAACCAAGAAGCACATTTTAATATATTAAATAAGGACGAACACGATACAATAAAGTGGAACACGAGTCTACTTTTAGACGTTCTTTTTTACACGAAATGTTAGAATTAGATCATACGCAATAAAGCTCAAAATTCAAAGCTGTCGCGGAACATACATGATGTAATGGACACTCAGTAATTTATGAGCAATTTTGAAACAAGCTTTAATATCTATATGCCAAGCATTGCAAGAGACAATTCTACTTGATGACGTCACTCGTGAAGGCAAGTCCCGTCATTGACCCCCGAGTATGTATGTGTGCGTAAGACGTGGTCGCGCTTCTCGCTATTTAATTGTATTTTGTTCATAAAAATTATTAAATACTAGCTTTACGCCTGCGGCTTCGCACGCATAAATTATATACACAAATCTTCCAGATAAATTAGTCTATCCATTAGAAAGACAGGACGGACGCATGGGGGAATATTATTTGTAGTGATAATACTTCATAAATTCATGAACTTATCTACTTAGAACAAAAAGTTCGTTTAATATAAGTTTACTTTAAAAAGATATTTGTATATGAATGTATTATTTTGACGTTTACTTTGAAAATGAAGGACTTGCCATACACAACTTCATCATCTTTTTCACCCTTTAGTGACCAGAATTATCAAATACACTGAAAAACATATACATTCATTTTCAATCGTCAGCCTAAACAACATTTGAAGTTCCTAACTTTGAAACTGATGGACTTTCATGCAAACTTGCGTACCCTATTTTACCCCCTTAGGAAGGGTGGAATATCCAAAAATCCTTCTTTAGTGGATGCCTACACTGTATAAGGTATCTATGTGCAAGATCTCAAGTCTCTAGGTGCAGCGTTTTGGGTTGTGCGTTGATATATCAACAATCTGTTTATCATTTTATCTCGCTACTAGAAAACGCGTCACATTACTATGTTTGAAAAATAATAATGCCATGCTATTCAAATGATTAAATAAATGTAAAGTAAACCTTTTCCCGACATCATTTACTTCATAAAACACAAATACATGAGTTGTTTTAAGCGGAATTTGAAATGATTTGAAGCCGATTACAATTTACTCAACAATTCATTTCCAACTTTTCGCTCCGCCTCAGAGCATTAATTTGTTAATAATCATAATTATACCAAACCGTTTCCAAGAATTTTCATTTGTAAGATTCCTGTGATTGAAGTTTAATATTTAAAGCTATTAAATAAACGGTGAGGTCATTTTCTTTTGATTATTTTCCATTTGTAAACATAGCCTAGGAATTATGATTTGTATGAAGCTTTGATCTCAGAATTATATTAAATTTATTTAACGATCTTGAATTAATTTGTATTGTAAGTTTTGTCAATATGCTGATGATTGATTTAATTGTAAACCTGGAGCAATTCATTTGCCATTTCGATGATCAAAAATAATCATTTACTATAGGCTGTCATGCGTATAGTCTCAACTTTCTTTATTGATGAACAAAAAGAGTAAGAAATATTTTAATAGAGTTTATTTTAGAATATATTTTATTTTAATTGGCAACATATTAACAATACCACTAGTATTGCTAATTTCCATGAGCGAGACAGTAGCGATACTGCCTGCTTGTCGGCCTTCTGACATAAAAGTATAAAATTAAAATGTACTCGTATGACTTTTGACTTACTACTACTAGGTTTGAATAGGTATCACACAAAAAATAATTGTATATTAGTTTTATATCTCTATAATAGTAATAGATGAGTAAAAATTGTGTGATTGCCCGGTTCTGTTCTGTTCTGGCACATAGTTCGAGATAAACGGAGCGTACGTAATTGCACGCTGCGACGTTCAAGTGAAGCGCGACCTACGATCAAACATTTACTAGATGGAAGGTCACATGCAAAATACTATTTTTGTAATATTTCAGAACGCTTTTTTATTTTAACTCATTGTGCTAAAATAGCAACGATAGATACATATGTACATAAATTACCCATTACCGTTTGTTCTATACAAATGGTTGTTCTATACAAATGATTGTCATTAAATAATTAAGCTCTGACCTAAAATCCATAGCATGTTTTTTGTATACGACGATGTCGGTAAACAAGCTTACGGTTCCAATTCAAAATCAAAAATCCTTTATTCAATTTAGGCCTTAATAAGGCACTTATTAACGGTAAGCGGTTACCACTCACGCGTTATCGATTCTTGCCTCCTCTCTGATAAGCTCTAGGGACCTTACTTACTCACGCACAGGAACACAACATTAAGTTGCGGTATTCTGTACGGTGGAGGTACTCCCCCAGTCGAGCTGCTCTTTGATTGAGCAAAACGCTATGCTGCTACCTCTCTTGTTCTCTTATGTTGAACAAAGTGAACCTTTTAGAATACTCCAATAGATATTTAGTGACAAGCTTTGAAAATGGGGATGGTAGCCAAGCAGACGGGTACTTCAGCTGGTGCACTTTGCTTCTGCAATAGTTTCTAACCAAAAACTGTAGAATTCTAGCTCATAAATACACATTAACACACAACATCACTAACAAGAGCAATAATGGCCTTATCTAGAGATATCTTTGCTCGTAGAAAGCATTACTCAAGCGACGTCGCGCGGACTGTTATTGCTTCACGGCGGCGCTAAGAGGTTTACTCAAACAACACGAGCGAAGCTAATTTTGTATTTTAAAATAATGCCCACTTTACTTTATTTTTCATTAAAAATGCTGTAAACACCCGACAAACAGTTGCTATAAATTAATTAATTTATAGTTGAATAACAAAATTGTTTTGTCCTCGCGTTTAGGAATTCGTAGTCTTAATCTATACAAATGAATAAAATTGAAGGGTATGTTTGTGATGTAATAACTAATTTTAAAAGTATATACGGCACATACACGTGTCTGTCTGTTTTTTTCCGGCTTATCTCCGAAGCGAGAGGTTTTCACACTATTGACGTCAATGGTGTCAAAACTATAATATTATGACTATTATGAATTGATATATGACATTCATGAATAGCCTCTTAAGGTAAAAAAATTATGTTTTAATCTCAGATACAGAAATAATTAAATTCTGAAAAAAAAAAATTGCATAACTTAAGGTGGAATTGAGACACAATCTTAATATATAAAATGATAAACTGATTGTTGATATATCAGCCCACAGCCCAAACCGCTGCACCTAGAGATTTGAAATTTTGCACAAAGATACCTTATACAGTGGAGGCATCCACTAAGGAAGGATTTTTGGAAATTCCACCTCTAAGAGGGTAAAATAGGGGATGACAGTTTGTATGCAAGTCTGTCAGTTTTGAAGTTAGGATCTTCAAATTTTGTATTTAGGCTGAGGATTGAAAATTAATGTATAGTTATCTCAGCGTTTGAGTTAATTCCATCCCTGAAGGGAGCAAACGGCGTATGAAGTTGTGAATGCAAGGCCTCCAAATCAACAGTAAACTTCACTAAATGTATTATTATACAGTGTAGGCATCCACTAAGGAAGGATTTTTGGAAATTCCACCCCTAAGACGGTAAAATAGGGGATGAAAGTTTGTATGCAAGTCCGTCAGTTTTGAAGTTAGGATGTTCGAATTTTGTACTTAAGCTGACGATTGAAAATTAATGCATAGTTATCTCAGCGTTTGAGTTAATTCCACCCCTGAAGGGAGGAAACGGGGTATGAAGTTGTGAATGCAAGTCCTCCAAATCAACAGTAAACTTCCTTAAATGTATTATTATATAGTATAGGCATCCACTAAGGAAGGATTTTTGGAAATTCCACCCCTAAGAGGGTAAAAAAGGGGATGAAAGTTTGTATGCAAGTCCGTCAGTTTTGAAGTTAGGATGTTCGAATTTTGTACTTAAGCTGACGATTGAAAATTAATGTATAGGTGTCTCAGCGTTTGTGACAATTCCACCCCCGAAGGGGGGAAAAGGGGGATGAAGTTGCGTATGCAAATCCTTCAATTCCACAGTGAACTTCACTAAATTTAGTATCATAGAGTGTAGGCATCCACTAAGAAAGGATTTCATGAAATTCCACCCCTAGGGTGGTAAAATAGGGGATGAAAGTTTTATGAAAGTCCGTCAGTTTTGAATTTAGGATTTTCAACTTTTATGTTTAGGCTGGTGATTGAAAATTAATTTATAGTTGTGCCAGCGTTTGAAATAATGCCACCCCCAAATGGAGAAAAGGGGGATGAAGTTGTGTATTTTCATTATACAGAGTAGGCATCCACTAACGAAGGATTTTTTGATATAACTACCCTAAGGGAGTAAAATAGGGGATGAAAATGTTTATGGAAGTCCGTCAGTTATGAAGTTCAGATCTTCAAAGATAAATTAAAAGAAGGGGTGGAATTATCTAGAACGCTGTGACACATATAAATTAATCTTCAATCGTCAGCCTAAACACAAATTCCACCCCTTAAGGGGTGAAAAAGGGATAAAGTTGTGTATGGAATTCCTTTATTTTCAAAGTAAACTACACTAAGTTAGCAAACATGCATATGGCTAACCTGATGGTAAGCGGTCACCGTAGCCTATATCTATATATAGGCTACGGTGACCGCTTACCAACAACACGTATCAACAACAGGGGTATTATTCACGCGCTGCCGACCTGCGGAAATCTGTTTACACCCTTTTTGAATAACCCCATGCTAAAGTCCTTTGGGAAAACCACGGTGGGAGGCTCATCCCACAACCTGTGCGTACGCGATAGGAAACTCCTTTGAAACCGCAAAGTAGGAAACCATTTCGGTTCCAATGTGTGAGGATGAACTCTCCGTCGATGGTGAGAGTTGCGATGGTTTGTTTCGTGATTACTATTAATAAATCAAAGCGACAAACTCTGAAATATGATGGAGTTGATTAGCGGCAGGACTGTTTCTCCCACGGCCAGTTGTATGAGGCATGCTTACGTGTGAGCTCTCAATCTACCTGAACTTTTGTCAAATATCACATGTAGTGGCGGGCAATAGCCATGAAACAAATCTCTATATTATTACAATGATTCATATCTAGAAATAAGAAATACTCCAAGCGGACGAAGTCGCGGGAACTAGACTACAAGTAGCAGCTCTCCACCGCAATGTTATTGAGATCAAAATATTAACTGATACTGCCAGAGGAGAAACAGTCTTCGTGCCACGTATACCATTAATTCCAAATCACCTTCCTTTTAAATTTAAAAGATTGCAGTTCCCAATCAAGGTTTGTTTCTGTAGCTCGGGCTTAGAATAACAGCTACGGTGTTCCCCTGCCTGTCGTAAAAGGCGACTAAACGGGGCCTTTGGGGTTGTGGGCAATCAGAGTGGAGGCTCTGTGCGCCCAGAAGCGACCCCAAGGAGGACGATGGGTCGACGTGGTCACGACTCATCGTGCGGTAGCATAGCGAGGGTGCTGGGGGGAGGTGTCGGACTTCCCCCGGGACGAGCTATCAAAGCGCCGCGCTTGGAGGGGTGAGCAGGTACGCGTTCAACACGAGAGCCCGCCCCCCTCTCTATAGCGCAGATGGCGACCACCGTGGGGTTTTAGTCGGTACAAGTCCGACATAACCTGGCCGCTACCCCCGAGGCGGTCGGGTATCCCACGAGGATTTCCCCAAGCAAAAAAAAAAAAAGGACGCCTCTTCCACGGCCAGTTTTATGTAGCATGCTTACGTGTGAGCTCGCAATCTACCTGAACTTTTTTCAAATATCACACGTAGTGGCGAGCGACAGCCATGAACAAAGCTCTATATATTATACTAGCTGTCCCGCGCGGTTTCACCTGCATTCCCGAGGGATCGTATGGTTTACCGGGATAAAAATTATCCCATATGTTAAACCAGAATATATTCTTTTTGTGTTCCCAATTTCATCCAAATCCGTTTAGTAGTTTTTGCGTTTCGTTGAAAGCTCCCAGACGGCTTATTTTTTCGAAACCTCCAAAAAATATCATTATATTTTAGCCAATGTATACAAAAACTTGACAAATTATATACTAAAACCTTCCTCGAGAACCACTCTATCCATTGGTGAAAACAGCATGAAAATCGGTGCAGTAGTTTTTGAGTTTATCGTGAACAGACAGATAGACAGACACGGCGGAGGATTTTGTTTTATAATAATTATGTAGTGATTATCTAGAAAAAAGAAATGCTCTACGCGGACGAAGTCACGGGCTAAAGCTAGTCTAATTATAATTATTAAATTTAATAAAACTACTTTATTGGCTGTTATCTTCGTTCAATTGCCAATTAATATTCCTCTCATGATTTTAATATCAGGAATCTGTCTGTCTGAATTATGTCTGCTTAGCCTCTTAGGTAAGATATCGTTGATAAGTCATTAAATTAAGTAATTCAACACTGTGTAGTGTATTAATTGTAAAGATATTCCAAGTCCTCCAATTTTTTGGTTACAAATGTTTTCCAATCGCAAAAAAAACATTCGATTCTTTGAATATTTAATTCGGTTTGCCCACATGAAAAAAAAAAACAAGTTGGTTTCTGTATAATTTTACGGAAGCTTTTATTTTAGCTAGGTTCGGTCCCTGGGTCATTATAACTTTCAGCAAGAACTTAGAAATCACTTTTTAATTAAATTGATGATTGAAAAGTCCCCGAGGGGTCACAAGTACTTCACGTTCAAGTTTTATAAACCTCTAGTTTTCGCCCCGCAGTTTTGCCCGCGTTCCTGAAGTATTTATGTTTTCCCGGGATAAAAGTACCCTATAAGTTATTCCCTATATGATCTTACTGGTCTGGAAACACGTTGTCCGGGAGAGCATTCCACAGCTTGGCCGTGCGTATAAGGTAAGAGGAAGCGAAATGCTTGGTACGGCAAGACGTAATGTCGACGACGAAGCGGTGGTCGTGTTCCCCAATGGTATATTATTTACCCGTTTAAAAGTAGAACATATTTTACCTGCGTGCCGTTCATTCAAATCAATTCAATAGTATTTGCGTGAAAGAGTAACAAACAGCTTCACATCCATACAACCTTTCACATTTATAATATTAGCAAGAGGATAGGATAGTGTGGAGTAGGATAGGATGAGTAAAATTTTGTTTATGGAACCTGTAGATTTGCGTGATGCCAACATGCATTTTAGGAACCAATGACTCGAAGTGCTCTTCAATTGTAGTCTCATATTAATGGGATAATATTCTCTCTTCTCTGTATCAGTTTCAAGTGAGTGACTTAGGGTTATACTTCTGCAGAGGTCGAGATGTGTACACAATATTTGCATAATTAAGGGCCACACAACCGGCCCGAGCGAGTCCTAACTTCTGCTATCTAATTTATTGTCATACCACACTACTTGTACATACGGTTACTAAGAATGTCACAGTAGGTATTTTTTTTTTCATGAAACTTTTTTATTTGCATTCTTGAAGAAACTTACGATTCTCCGAAATATCTACTAACTGAATAAACACATACAACCTTAACGGCGTCATTGAGTGGCAATTAGCTCACATAATTAACTACTCAGATAAAAAATATTAATAGCAGTGGAATATTATAATCTTGAGAGAGGTAGAGCATAGCGTTTATTCGCTCAAAGAAAGGCTCGACTGGGGAAGTACCTCCACCTTACAGAATACCGCAGTCAAATAACTTTATGTTGTGTAAAGTTGTGTTCCAGGGCGTGAGTAAGGTCGCCAGAGCTCATAGGGAAGGTGGGAAAGGTCGGTAATGCGTGAGTGATGCTTCGTGTGTTGCAAATTTCCATATGCCTACGGTTACCGCTTACCATCAGGCGGACCGTATGATTGTTTACCGAATTAGTCCTATATACGTGTATTCCTAGTCCTATTTAAGTGTATTCCGAACCGGTGGTAAATTCAACTGTATGTACATAACGTTCATAAGTGCCTTACTAAGGCCTAAACTGAATAAATGACTTTTTGATTTTGATTTTGATTTTATAAAAAACAATTTCCTTTGACTTTCAGCCTACTGTCAAAGATTTATATCCCTACAAATATAATGGACCAACATTATTTAAAACTACAGCAAGGCGTTAAGTTTCACGTGATTCGCGTCAAAGGATGTATTTACTGGAAGATTTCAAATACCAAAAGCGGGAAAGTTTTAAACTTTAAACATTGACCGGAAAAGCTTTACTTCAGTTGCATAAGCCTCAGTGGAAGTTAGCTTGGCTTGGAGTCTTATCGACATGACGTACAATTTACCTCCTCGCCTTCAATAGACTTAAACCATGTCTCACGTACGAACTAACGCACTTTCTGGATGTATCAATTATATTGTGTTGTTATTTAATATTAGAAATGGCAGATCACCTTTTAGATATTCATCCCACGATCTTCTGATATCTATATCATCTATTATAAAGAAGCCAAATAATAAAATTGTCTATTCGATATCGGAAAAAGGATAATGTACTAGATCATAAGCAGCGATCAGTCTTGTAGCTGCGGGAGCGGGCGCGGGCGCGGGTGATGGTGCGGGTACGGGCGCCAGGTGCGGGCAACGACCAATAATAGCATCATACAGTCCCGTCCCACGACGCACTTTATTATGTAAATTATATGTATACATCATTATATTATGTAAGGAAATATGTATATTAGGTTATTATTTTCTATCTGTTAAATATAGTGTCAACTTGTGATACTGTTTGGCTTTTGTGACACATATTAGTGCTATGTGCAAATAAAAATGCATTGCAATAGCAGTTATTATTTCAGTGATAGCTCAGTGGTATAGTTCAATACCGTTTCTTTTCTTTTTCGACGGGCAACACTGTAGTGAACTTGTCAAAAGTTTGTCTCCTGTATTTTAATTTAATTTATAATTCTAATTCTAGTATAATACATTATATTTCATTGTAATTAAATAGTATTTATGATTAATGTTCCTGGAAAATAAAAACATAAAGTGTTTTTACGAAAAATAACGAAAATCAGCTGTGATATTCACCGGCGAAGTGACAGCCAACGGAAGGAATTTGAAAACCGACAATAAACCTGGGGAGTATTGTGATAATAAGTCTTATTTTATACTTATATAATATCAATAGTAGCAAAATCTTTTGAACCGGAATCATATCTTTATGATTCCTTGTCAATTTGAGTTACATATATCATACAGATGCAAATGCACCAGCAGGGATTTTCACAACTTATTTTGTCTGCCAAATTGTGTTAAGAGTTAAAAACTTAACATACTGAACACTGCAGTAACCTTGATGATATATAAACTCAATATTTTGGCAATCCCCTCACTTTCAACTTTTCATTTTAATGTCTAACACTTTATGGCATTCCATTTACCACCCAATCCCAAGTAGTACTTATTACAGTAATCTTGTAAGAGAAACACTAAATTAAACGTTATAATTTATTATATAGATATACCAACAGTTCACAAAAACATAAGTAATACTAATAATTAAATATTTTCACAATCCTTAGTAGTACCTTATCTTGTATTATTTGTGAATAATTCTCTTCATTACAACTCAATTTACTGTATAGGCTGTGGTGTAGGTTCTCAAACATTAATCCTTATCTTCCCACTTGCTTAAACCGTCCTGTGTGTATTCTAGGTCCACTTCAATTAAAATGACGACTCGCAGAGCCACCGCTCGTGACATGGAGGAAAAACTTAAGAAGACCTTGCAAGAACTCAAGGTGTCCCAGGATGACTGCACTAAGTTGCTGCAGGAGCGAGAGGAAAGTGAGGAGGAAATTAAGAAAATCATAGACAAAAATAGTCAGTTGAAAAGTGAAATGGCTGAACTTCACCAACATTGTACGGAGGCTAATGATCGCCAAAACAAATTGCAGGAGCTATTGTTACAGTTCCAAGAATGTAGTGACAATCATGAAATGGCCTTGACTCGCATTTCAGAACTTGAACTCAGCTTGAGCCGGGCCAATGGCATTATAACTAAGTATGAACTTGAGAAAAGTTGTCATCAGGAAAAAAGCACACTTAGCCTATTTGATGAACTTGTTGTGAGTTGTCCTGGTCATTTACCTACTTCTAGGCTTATTGAGACCATTGATTTGACAAATGATGTATCAACCACTAATCAACCGATTTTAATGAATAGTCATAATAGAATTAAAAAGTACATTAAAATAAATAAATTCATTACCAAAACCAGGAAACTCATAAAATGTAAAGAAAGTTTCTGTAAAAATATAAAACTTAGGAAAGAACGTATAGGACTAATTACTCAATTAAAAACATGTAATAGCAGTTTGCAAAATATGAGGTTATTATATGACACTGACATGCTGCAGTTACAAACAGATCTGAAGCACAAAGAGGATTTAATTAATGGTTTAGCATGCAGATATAACAGTGCTAAGAAAGAGATCAGCGAGCACATAGTTGCAGTCACAAAACTGGTGGACATGTGCAAAAATCATGAAGAACGGTTTGATTCCCTAACATTGAAAAAGATATGTCATTGTCATGTTACTAATCCATTACCATGCGTTGATCTCTCTTCTCCGGGCGCTCCGAGTGATCCGGGCGCTCCGAGTGCTCCGCGCGTTCCGAGTGCTCCGGACGCTCCGTGTGCTCCTGGCGCTCCGAGTGCTCTGGACGCTCCGAGTGCTCTGAGTGTTCCGGGTGCTCCGAGTGCTCCGGGCGCTCCGAGTGCTCCGAGTGCTCCGGGCGCTCCGAGTGCTCCGGGCGTTCCGAGTGCTCCGGACGCTCCGTGTGCTCCTGGCGCTCCGAGTGCTCTGGACGCTCCGAGTGCTCCGAGTGTTCCAGGTGCTCCGAGTGCTCCGGGCGCTCTGGGTGCTCCGGGCGTTCCGAGTGCTCCGGGCGTTCCGAGTGCTCCGGGCGCTCCGTGTGATCCGAGTGCTCTGGACGCTCCGAGTGCTCCGAGTGTACGGGGTGCTCCGAGTGCTCCGGGCGCTCCAGGTGCTCCGGGCGTTCCAAGTACTCCGGACGCTCCGTGTGCTCCTGGCGCTCCGAGTGCTCTGGACGCTCCGGGTGCTCCGAGTGCTCCGAGTGTTCCGGGTGCTCCGAGTGCTCCGGGCGCTCTGGGTGCTCCGGGCGTTCCGAGTGCTCCGGGCGTTCCGAGTGCTCCGGGCGCTCCGTGTGCTCCGAGTGCTCTGGACGCTCCGAGTGCTCCGGGCGCTCCGAGTGCTCCGAGTGTTCCGGGTGCTCCGGGCGCTCTGAGTGCTCCGGGCGCTCCGGGTGTTCCAAGCACTGAACCACATGTCAGTGTCAATATTTCTGTGGGGAGCTCTGAGGCATCAATCATGAAAACTGTTGTTTTTTCTGACCAAATTGGGGTCAATTTTGGACCAATTTTAAATAATCGTGTGGATCAGCCAGTTATTAATTATTGTATGCCGGGAGCTTCCTATACTGATATAATGAATAAAATTGTAAGTACTAAGTTTGACAAACAAACCACCGTTGTGATACTTATAGGAAATGGTTTGAACGTGAAATTCAAAGAATTAATTAATAGTTTTGAAACATTCCTCAAACTAAAGGTGATGAATGTTTTTCTATGTGCTTTGCCATACTCCGTCAACTATATGTATACGGATAAACAAAATAGGTATATATTGTTTTTGAACAATTTTATATATAGTTTGACATGTCGTCATAGTGACGTTTTTTCTTATTTCGACACTAATAAATTTGTTAGTGGACTAAAATTTACTGGGGACTCATTGTTTATGCCCAAAAAATGTAAAAACTTGATTGCTACACTGATAGCTTACAATATTAACACGGTTATAGCTAATATAACTAAATGTAGCCTTAGTGACAAAACGGTATTGTCTAGTAGTACTAATAATACTGTGATTAGTTGTTTAAACTTGTAACTCCGACAACAGAGAAGCATACTCATGGCATTACTTTACTACATCAGAATATTAATCACTTCTCTGGCAAAATACTTGACGTTGAATTATTATGTGATGAAATCAGAATCGATATATTATGTTTTACAGAAACGTGGCTAAAACCAGACAGAATGCTTTTTAATGTAAATAACTTTACTGTTGCCAGTGCGTACAATAGAGTGACTGCTCAGGGTGGCGGCACCCTCATTTTGCTAAATAGTAATATTAAATATAAGAATCGTACTGATATTACTTGTCATTCTGTAGAACGCGTATGCGAGGTGGCATGTGCAGAGATTGAAAGCTCCATTATTTTATGTGTGTATAGACCTCCTGCGTCAAATTTTACTTTGTTTTGTTCCATAATGGAACAAATACTTAGTAAATTATCAAAATGTAATAAGTCAGTAATTATTTGTGGTGACTTTAATATTGACATCCTAATACCCTCATTAGATAGAAATAATTTTATTACGTTATTTAAATCATTTAATATGTCTCATCTATTTAATGAGCCCACGAGAGTGACGGCTACTACTTCCTCTTGTATTGATAACATAATAACCAACAGTAACGTTTTAGAGAAGTCAATAATAAGTGGCGTCCGTTCGGATCATTTGGCCCAATTAGTAAAGTTTCCGTGTAAAAAACTTAGTTCATCCGTAACGAAAACATTTAGGTCAGTTAATAAAACAAGATTAAATAATATACTTCTGATGATCCAAATGTAAACTATGAAAAAATATTTAAAGATATTTGCAACGAATTTAATGTATCTTGTCCAATCAAAACTAAGAAGGTAAATAATAATAAACTTCAATTCTGTAACTGGGCAACTAAAGGAATCAGGAAGAGTAGGGATAACATGTATGATCTTTACCATCAGAGATCCTACAATAGTAATGAAAACTTTCATATATATGTTAGAAACTATTCCAAGATATTTAAACAGGTTTGTATTCGAGCAAAGGCCATCTACATAGGCAATAGGGTAAATAGTTCTAATAATAAAATTAAAACAGTGTGGCAGATAATTAATACAGAGACTGGTAAGAATAAATTCTAAGTATGCTATTATTATTATTATTATTATTATTATTATAAGTTATCTTTTTTTTTATTTTTTGTTTAATTTACAGATTATTACTTATAGTAATTAATTCAATTTAATGTTTTTCATTTATTTCTAAATTCTTCAATAGATTATGTCTGTCTCCTTAATTGTTATATTTTCTATACATATACCTAAATGATATTTAGTATAAACTTGTCAATAGTCACAGTGATAACAAATTGCGTGTTTAGTAGTTTCCCTTTAGTTTATTTTTTATTTCTAAGCCAGACTTAAGTAAGTCATGCTCACTTTAAGGCCTTTGCTTGCGGCGGCGTCGTGTGACGGGTCGCTCACTTCCCTCCAATATGGCGAGGAGGGCGATGGCTGCCACACGCGTCATACTTGTGAACAGGTGCTGCTTGTGGGGGTTGGTCTGCTTAAGTTTGCCATTTATTTATTTACTTATTAAATATAGATTCAGTCTACTTTGTAGTTTTGCGGCCGCGCCGGGGCACGCAATTGTTGTCAGTGCGATTAGAATGTAAATATTATGTAATGAATCTAAGCTTGTTTTGAAAAGAGTAATTGCTGAGTTTATTGCCGGCTCTTCTCAGCAAATGCAACCTTCCGAACCGGTATTAGAGAATTAGAGTCAGACTTTTCATAAGTGCCTGCGAAGGTCTATTTGAATAAATGATTTTGAATTTTGAATTTTGAATCAAAGATAATACTTTTTCTCTTAAAATTAATGATACATTAATCTCAGGTAAATTAGAAGTAGCATCTGCTTTTGAAACTTTTTTCTCAAATATACCTATGGAGGCTACTAAAAATCTTGCTTCGTCTTCCACGTTAGCAGAATCGATTTTACAGAATAATTTTCAACAAAACATTCCAGACTTCGCATTCACCCAGGTTAATGACTATGACATTATCACGGCTTTTAAGTCACTAAATATGAAAAATACAGAGGACTTATGGGGTTTGTCAGTTAAGGTTATACAGTCAATTATTTTCAATATTGCCCCTATTTTAGCCCTAATTTTTAACCAATGTCTCGAACAGGGCAACTTTCCTGACTTAATGAAATACAGCAAAATTGTTCCAATCTTTAAATCGGGATGTAAAAACAATCCCTCAGATTATAGACCTATTTCAGTACTTCCTGCATTAAGCAAGATTTTTGAAAAGATTGTGCTAAACCAAATGTTAAGGCATTTTAATAACCACAAGATACTCCATGATGATCAGTTCGGTTTTACAAGAGGTAAGTCCACTACGGATGCGGGAGCTAAACTTATTAAGCATATTTTTCAGGCCTGGGAGTGCTCACATGATGCTATTGGTATCTTTTGTGATCTCTCCAAGGCATTTGATTGCGTAGATCACCAAACGCTAGCTCTTAAACTTAAGTTATATGGAATTCGCGGAGTGGCCCTCGATCTTGTGGTTTCCTATCTTTCAGGGCGCCAACAAAAAGTAGGAATCAATGGTAGTGTGTCATCGGGCTCCTTAGTCAAATTAGGCGTACCTCAAGGCTCGATTTTAGGCCCATTTCTGTTTCTAGTTTATATAAATGACCTACCTTACATGGTGAAAGAACTATCAGATGTCGTTTTGTTTGCAGATGATACGTCTCTGATATTTAAAGTAGATAGGAAAGACAAAGACCTTTTAAAAGTTAACCACGCTCTGGAAACTGTGTCTCAATGGTTTGCTGCCAACAATCTAATGCTAAATTCTAAAAAAACTAAATGTATAAGATTTTCATTACCAAATGTACCAAAAGTTGATACCAATGTTATTGTGGACGGTACTAAACTTAATGTAGTAGATAAGACTGTTTTTCTTGGTCTGACCATAGACTGTAGATTGCAGTGGGGTGCTCACCTGGAAGCCTTAGGTGGTAAACTGAGCTCTGCTGCTTTTGCAGTCAGCAAAATAAGGCAACTGACGGACATTAATACAGCCAGATTAATTTATTTTGCATATTTTCATAGCCTTATGTCTTACGGTATTTTGCTGTGGGGTTCTGCCGCAGACTTGGAATCAATTTTTGTATTGCAAAAAAGAGCAATTCGCGCCATCTACTGTTTGGGGTCTCGCGAATCTCTGCGAAAGGTATTTCCGGAAATTAATATATTAACTTTGCCCTCTCAGTACATTTTTGAAAATATTATGTATGTTCGTAAAAACATTAATTTGTTTCCAGTCAATAGTGATTATCACGATAGAAACACTAGAAACAAAGACAAAATAACTGTGCCTAGATTTAGATTAGCTAAAGTAAATAAGTCCTTTCTTGGGAATTGTATCCCATTTTACAATAAAATTCCTCATAGCGTGACCAGTATGTCCTTTTTTAAATTTAAGGAACATATCAAAAAGCGGTTGTTGAGTAGAGCCTATTATAAAGTGTCTCATTATATTGACGACAAGGATGTATGGAAGTAGCTTCTCTCTGCACTTGCTTCACTTAGCAGCTAGTTCAAGGTCCATTTTAATTCTAAGTATGCTATTATTATTATAAGTTATCTATTATAAGTATGCTATTATTATTATAAGTTTTTTTTGTTTAATTTACAGATTATTACTTATAGTAATTAATTTAATGTTTTTAATTTATTTCTAAATTCTTCAATAGATTATGTCTGTCTCCTTAATTGTTATATTTTCTATACATATACCTAAATGATATTTAGTATAAACTTGTCAATAGTCACAGTGATAACAAATTGCGTGTTTAGTAGTTTCCCTTTAGTTTATTTTTTATTTCTAAGCCAGACTTAAGTAAGTCATGCTCACTTTAAGGCCTTTGCTTGCGGCGGCGTCGTGTGACGGGTCGCTCACTTCCCTCCAATATGGCGAGGAGGGCGATGGCTGCCACACGCGTCATACTTGTGAACAGGTGCTGCTTGTGGGGGTTGGTCTGCTTAAGTTTGCCATTTATTTATTTACTTATTAAATATAGATTCAGTCTACTTTGTAGTTTTGCGGCACGCAATTGTTGTCAGTGCGATTAGAATGTAAATATTATGTAATGAATCTAAGCTTGTTTTGAAAAGAGTAATTGCTGAGTTTATTGCCGGCTCTTCTCAGCAAATGCAACCTTCCGAACCGGTATTAGAGTATTAGAGTCAGACTTTTCATAAGTGCCTGCGAAGGTCTATTTGAATAAATGATTTTGAATTTTGAATTTTTTGAATTTTTTTCGAAGATCGTAGGTTCAAATCCAATAGTGAGCTTGAACTTTCGGTCAAGGAAAATACCAAGAGCCATAACACGTATAAGTTATGTTGAAATTCTGTCGACATCTACCAGTGTGTTTTGATAACTGCACTTCAAATGCAGTTCCATTCTAAGCTTTATGTTACCGCCGTCCTTTAATTAACAAATTTAAATTTACCGCTTTAATATTATGACCTATTAGAGGTACCATTCCAGTTCCCTTTAAAATTATTTATTTCGCAACCGACATATTTCCCTCCCTATCCCACACGCACCAAACCATATTGGCGATGTCGCCGTCTCGCTCGCAAGATAGAAGTAAGAAGCTCGCAGCGTGTGGAACGGGACTTGTTTTGAAGAATCCATGGTGGATAGGCAGTTTTTTTTGTGAAGTGTTGAAAAAATATAATTAAAATAATATAACCAATCGTTCGCGGCCGCGTAAACTAATAAATAATTATACAATTGAAATATATATACAGTGAAAAGTTAAGAAGACCACAGGAAGAGCATCAAGGAGATACCAGGTTGGTGCGCCCCTTTTCCTCCTCATGCTGGTTGCTTTCTTCTCTTTTTTTTTTTTTACAATCTAAATTAATCTCCACAACAGTCCACTAATTAACGAGTTATAGCATAATTACGCATCATATTTTTTGGTCACTTCGCCCGGATCGGGTTATTTCTATACCTCATTTATTATATTTTACATAATATTTATTTCACGCATCGCATTCATACATTCATCTTCACAAAATTATATCATATAAACCGCACTTAGGTATTTACATATTTATGTAGTTACGTATCTTATTTACCCCGCATATTTTTATATACGTGACTGCTTAGGTATTTACCTAAAATTCTGCAATAAAGAATATTTTTATATCGTTTATTGAACCACGTATCGATTGGATTTATTTCAAGTCAATTTCAAGTACATACTTATTTAAGCTATTTTACTTATAAAACGCAACGCAACAAATAATTTGTTATTATAATTCCGCACGATCATTGTCTATTGGAAGGTGGGCAGTGGTACATATCATTCCGTTTTCAAAATATTGTTTTTAACGCACGCATTCAACAAATTATAATAGTAGGTAGGTGCCTTTCTTGCCGACATCTTGTTGCATTTTATTTTGCACTACCTACCGCAGCACCGCAATAAATCGAGTGTCGATCTCGGCCGGTGTATGTAGCTCATTATAGTTACCTACCTGCTGTTTGTTTGTTGATCGCGTTTACTTGTTGATTATTATTTTATAAAAATGTCGACTAGCGCAACGAAAAGGAATGATCCCAAACCTGACAATGCAGATCCTAAAAATAAAATATTATTAGATATTGCTTTAGCTAGACGCGATTCATTATTTAGCCGCTTACAAACAATCTTCGATTGTTCCCAACAAGTAAGTAAGACTGAGGACAAGGAGGTGTTCCTTTCTGGCGCAGTTTCAATTGATGCATTACGTAGTGATTATGAGAAAACTTTGAATGAATACAATTTGTATAACATGCAGGTAAACCCTGGAGCAAAGGTTGAATATCAGTCATGGGTCTCGTTCGAGGAATTGTATTGCCATATCAAACGTGTGCTGTCTCGCCTTACGAGTGAAATTATTAATGAAAAACCAAAACTTAAGCCTAAGTCACCTTCACTACCGCCCATAGAACTCGTGTCATTTAATGGGGATATACGGTCTTGGCCGTTGTTTTATGAGAGTTTTAAATCGAATGTGCATGATAATACATGTTTGTCTGACGCCAATAAGCTATATTATTTATTAGGCAAATTGACAGTCAAAGCGCAGTCTGTTTTCGCCGGTGTCACTCCGTGTGCCGAAAATTACGAACTCATACTAAACTCGCTCATAGAAAAATATGATGATAAGCGTATGCTAGCATCGAGTTATATTAATCAAATTTTTGACTTCAAAGCTTTTTCTACCGCTTCCGCTCATAATTTAGAAATGTTTCAAGATAAATTTGTATCTGCTGTTAATGCTTTGAAAAATCTAAAACTTCCAGATTTAACTGATTTTATTATTTTACACACCGCGTTAAATAAGTTAGATTCTGAAACGGTTCGTTCGTTCGAAATGCATTCGCGTAAGGATAAAATTCCTGAATTTAAGAATTTAATTGAATATATTAAAGAGCAAACTAATATATTACAACGTCATAGTGATTCGAGTTCGAGTTCCAGTAGTAACTCGAAAACTAAGTCACAGCCTAGCAATGATATTATAATAAAAAGAGGTAGATATCGCATTAACGCACGAAAATTGTTGCAGACAAATTCAGACAATTGTCGTAATTTTGCTTAGCGGCTACATATAGCTATCTCTTTCTGTACCATACGTTCCGTATTATCTATCGCATTCACCTAATTCAACAATAACTGAACGCCGCTTAGTATGAGGGTAGCATATCTCTAGTATAATATCGTTGCAGCCTAGGCACACCGCTAAAGTTCCGCAACCGCAATCGTACGTGTCTATCTCAGAGACTTATAAATGTATATGCAAGGATTTTATACATGACCATTTATACAAGTGTCCCGCGTTCGGTAAAATGACACCAAACGAGAGGTACAAATGTGTGAAAGAACGTAACGCTTGTGTAAATTGTTTAAGTGGTAAGCATAGGGCAGGGACATGCAATTCTACTTCTACATGTAAATCTTGCCGCGGTAAACATCACAGTTTACTCCACTTTGATACTATTAAACCGCCTACCGCTGCCGCAGGCGCGGCCGCCGCCGCCGGCGCCGTTGCCACTTCATTACAGCCGTCAGCCGCCGCGAGCGCTATCACTACTACCGCTGCACCGAATTCTAGCCTACCGTTGTGTGCTACGTCCATTGCCGCACCGCTGCAACCGCATGCTAGCGCGTCACAAGACACTAGCGTATTCGCCGCGCAATGTAACGCCAAGACTACAGTTTTGCTCGCTACGGCGACTGTAGTAGTGCACGATGTATATGGCACGGAACATAGTGTGCGTTGTTTACTTGACAGTGCATCTCAGAGTAACTTTATATCGTTAGAATGTTGTGATCGCTTGAAGTTGTCAGTAAATAACAACAATAATATAAAAGTAAAGGGTATCGGTGGCTCTGAAAAATACACGAAAGGAATTGTTGACTTTCAATTTTCATCACGTTTTAATGATAATTCAAAATATAATATTTCGTCACTGGTTGTTGACAAAATAACAGATAACTTGCCGTCGGCGCCTATAGACGTTTCCGCATTGCCGTTTCTTCAAGATTTGCCGTTGGCTGATGAAAGGTTTTTTGAGCCAGCTCAAATTGATGTTTTGATCGGCGCTTCTTTGTTTTCGCAACTTTTACTACCCGGTGTAGTACAAGGTAGTTGTTTAGTTCCGCCCGCCATACAAACCACCCTCGGTTATGTTATTATGGGCACTGTGCCCGCTCTCCCCGCACGCGAAAGCGTAACTGTAGCTTATTGTAGCTCAATAGCCGCACCCGCTGAGCATGATCCATTTGACATGCTAGTTAGACGGTTTTGTCAAATCGACGACTCGCCTTTAATTACTCCGCCTACCCATTCTCCGGATGACATGGAGTGTGAGCATTTTTTCCGTGAAACGACTGAACGCGACAAGGATACCGGTAGTTATACTTCATTGCTTCGTCCTCGAGATTAGATACATAAATTTGTAGTACCACGTCTAGGAATCGCCAATCTACCACTAAGTTGAAAGCAGAGTGAAACTGCTTCAATTTTTTTTTTTTTTTTTTTGTGGTTATTTGGATATCTGCCTCCTGCCGCCCGGACTGACCGACACTCATTCGCGTTTTAGTGCCTCGTCGATCACCACGTTATTCTTTGTTTTTCGCAAAAAAAGTTTAAAAACGATGCCGAAACGTAGTCACAGAAACGATAGTGATTATCTACGCAGGATACGAGCACACTTTGACATATCGTCAAATTTAAAATTGTGTTGTGTACATATTATGGTGATGTTACTTTCATATCTTTTGGAATCCCAAATAATGGGCTTATGTGTATAGTGACTGTGTACATTTGAAAGGAATATTACCTTCACGTTATTTAAAGATATTGTGAATAGTTTAATAAGGACTATATCCGTATCAAACTTTGACATATAGTCAAAATTCCAATGTTACCTTCATATCATTTGGAATCCCAAATAAATGGGCTTTTGTTAGTGACTGTGTACATTTGAAAGGAATGTTACCTTCACGTTATTTAAAGATATTGTGAATAGTTTAATAAGGACTATATCCGTATCAAAACTTTGACATATAGTCAAAATTCCAATGTTACCTTCATATCATTTGGAATCCCAAATAAATGGGCTATTGTTAGTGACTGTGTACATTTGAAAGGAATGTTACCTTCACGTTATTTAAAGATATTGTGAATAGTTTAATAAGGACTATATCCGTATCTCACTTTGACATATCGTCAAAATTCCAAACTGTGTTGTGTACATCTTATGGGGATGTTACCTTCATTTCATTTGGAATCCCAAATAATGGGTTATTGTTAGTGATTATGTACATTTCAAAGGAATGTTACCTTCACTTTATTCATCAGATTGAAAAAGATGGTATTAGTCACGTGCCAATTTTTTGTGAACTATTGCCGCGTTACCATCTAGGACCACGGCAGTGCCCCATCAGCCAAGTCGAACAAGAGTCACAGGTGAGTTACAGTAATTTCAAATTGAAAACTCGTTGCAAAATCAGAAATTTTACGCGCTTGGTAGGCCTTATCTTGCCCTTTCATTCTTTCATCTTGCCCTGCAATTCAGTAGGTTGGATATTTACCAAGCAATTGGAAAGATGCAAATATCTTGCTAATACATCTAGTGTAATACAAGTAGACATGAGCGCGCCGCGCCCGCCGCCCCGTCTGCACGGATCGGCGTGCCGATCAGTATCAATAGTAGCAATAATCCTACTTTCCATGGCTGTCGAGATTTGCGTGCTACATTATTTTGTAAAAAATGTATTTGTAAAACGAAAATTCATGGTATGTATGGTAAAAGTTTTATATCAAGGTCACGCCGCCGACGCCGCCGACGCCGCCGACTGATTGTACATCGGCGCTCATGTCTAAATACAAGAAGCTACGATAGTTTTATGTAATTTTATATCTTTACCACAGTATTTACAGGATGACTATACTTAGTGGAAAAATTCTATTGATGTCGCAGTTAATCCCTTAACCCGTAGTTTTTCGCGAGGGACGCGCGTCCTGTTATAACAATTGATGTCATTGTTATATTTTATACCGCGATTAAGACTGGACAGCTATTGCTTAGAAATGTTTTCTGATACCAGCAAAAAAGGGGGGGCGTAGTATATGGTGAGGAGACCGCCAGCGGCCAGTGGAGTACCTACCAATATAATAAAAAAAAAAAATATATAATTATTTATAACGGATTATTACTGATCGATCAGATCAATCTCAAATATAAATTATTTATTATCCAACTTTGAAATAATAAAACTATACTAAATAATAACTTAATCTAAATAATAATAAACTTTTAACTAAAATTCATTTAGTAACTATTACTGTAGAAGAGCTCCAGTCAGGTACATCCACCTCGATTACACAAGGCGCGGTGACGGACTCACCGCAGCCGCAGGCAGAACTATCCGTCGAAACAAGACTGGATCCGGAATTAGATGAGGAGATTCTTAATCTATTGGGAGAAATGGCTTCGAAAGATAAAATATATGGACTGGATATTCGAGATGAGTTAGCTGTGCTATGGGAGCACATCGCTTTAAAATCATCTTGTTCCCAAGGATTGCACAAATATCGACGCATTCAAGCCTAATCCAAAAATTAAATTGCCCTTATCGGAGATACTCGTTAAAAAAGACAAGGCTTTGGAGAATAAGCAAATACAGAATCATTGATCGAAGCTGGTCGCCTACTGTGTGACTCACAACACAACGAATCTATTACAAGAAGGCTGCAAAAAGCAATATCGAAATCTGGTGCCGAGATAAAAATAAATGCACCAATTAGGATGGTTAATCCAGCGCAGAAACAAGAACTGGCTTCTACCCAAGCTTTAAACCAAGCCTCCGCTCCTAGCAGTCAGGCAGGCCGGAGCAGCGAGGAGATTCGAGTCGACCAGACCCCGCCCACGGCAGCCACAGCCGCCATGACATCCGCCGCCGCGATCGTGACACTACCCAGCCCCGCGTCGGTAAATCCGGTAGGTTCCGCAGGGCAATTATCTTATTGTTATGATCAATGGCGATTGATAACTAAAAACCCCGACATACTACCTATGATGGGTCAGTTATAATAATAATATCTTTATTTCAGCCATATTTTTAATACAAAAGTATGAGATACCTTTTTTCCAAACCGGTTTCTCAATCATATGAACCAAGTCCACCTGTCTTATCCGCATCCGAAACCCTTTAATACAGAAGGTACAATAAAATTCATCACTGATATTATTAAGTAGTGAAGATATATCACAATGTAAACCATGTGAAGGACAGTTTCTCTCTAGTTATTTTCTTATCAAAATACCAAATGGTAAAAATCAGATTTATTATATAAAAATTCTTTCCACGCTAGCGGATAAAAAGCACTTTTGCCTTATAATTCAAGTTCGAGGATAAATTTTAACTATTCAATGTCCTTTCTTATTTTACAAAATTATTAAGAACCAGTAGTTTGTTTACACAAATCATTACGTTATTTGTCATCTATTTACTTAATGTATTATTTCTAGAAATTATCAAAATTGCAAAAATAATATCAAACATACAGAAAACTTTTTTGAGTCTTTACGATTTGTAATCAATATCGAAAAGAGCTATATAGTTCCAAATACCGTGTGCAATACCTTGGCTTTTCCAAAAAATACCAAAACACGTTAACTTCATTGAAGATAAGCGATATTTAATAAAAACATAAAAATTACTTAGTGGCAGTTTTCATAGGATTACAATATTAGTAAAGGACTCCCAATATTGACAGATTTTGTATCGACATCACTGCTATTTCGTACATACATCAATCGTATGGTTAGTTTTTTTTTCCACATCTCAGTGGCAGTGATGTGAGTGAAGCTCGCGGAATGCTTGTGTTCGATTCATACATAAGTTCAAAAGAAAACGAAATAGCAGTCACGAAAATCCAATCCCGATACCGAAAATGATTGTAATTTGTCAATAGTCACTTTGCCTTTTTACGTCTCATATGAATACAAAATGCGAAAAAGATGTCTCATGGAATAGATAATAGATTTACATTAAATAGGAAAGATCTTTCTTTTTATGTTTATCCTCCCTTTTGTTTTGTTACATTTAAAGTTTTAAGAAAAATTATAACAGATCAAGCCGAGGGTATTGTCGTGGAACTATTTTGGGCCCACGTAACCCTGGTTTCCCCTATTTTTGGAATGAATTCAATTTAGACTTATTATCTGTTTCCAACAGTAACCCAAATATCACGTTGATATTATAGTAACCTCCCTGTCAGAAAGTTCGATAAAACAATAGGACGTGCGTTGGGTGACCTTCTTATAGAAGTACAACTTTCTTATTGAATTAACTTGTCAAGCGCGATGACCAGACAAAAGAGACCTGCCAGAGTTAAAATTTATATGGAACAGTAACTAAATGACAGTTAATATTAAACCTTGTGTCTTATACGTCACAGTGGCATTTCGCGCACAATGGCTGCGGTTCCCCTTAAACACAAACGGTCTGTTTAAGGCGCGCAGCGGGTTAAGTATTTCAGTTACGTAGTAACTATTTAGTAATCTGTGATTTCAGTCCGGATTACAATACGAATCATTACAACAGTCATCGCTCCGCTATGTCATTGATCTTACGATCGAGAGTAGGGTCTTATGACCCTGAATAGGAGTTTCTATAGACTTCGCCCTCCAGCTCCCAAGTATAACGTCACTGGGATCCATCATTAGTTTAGATTCCTTATCGAATTGGTATCCTAATAACAATTTCAGTTTAGAGTATTTAACTAAAAATATTGTCACTCTACTCATGCTGGTAACCGCTCAAAGAGTACAGACGACAAGTAAAATAATATAATTTAGAAAATATTATAGTTGTTAATATCATAATCATTATATATCTATCAAAATAATAATTAAAATATATCTATCAAAATACATGAATTAATTAAAACATCCCGACTGTGTTCGAATCAATTTTGTGTATATTCCATTTTACAAAGACCGATCGAAAAATTGTCCGGTGGAAGCGTTATTAGCATAAAAAATATGTTGAATTTACATATGTTGTACTAATACAATAGAAATAAATAATGATCTGACTCCACCAGACATGCAGTCGCTCATACAACTGGTGTCAATATAAATACAACCAGAAATACTGCTGGAAAATGTGGCAAATTCTACTGTCTTCGCAAAATTTTATCGAAGAGATGTTCAGTGTAATCAATCAGATCAGTTTGCTTTCACAATCTTAAACGCAGAACCTGATTTTAATGATAAAATCATTGTGTTTTTTAATTTCAACTATAAATAAATATAAATATAATAAATATAACTATAAATAGTTTAATTTACTATGGTTGATGTAACCATAATTTCTTATAAAGTCTCGAATTAGTTTAATTTTGTTAAATGGCAAAAACATTGTTGTTACATCACAAAAATGACAAATTATATAAGTACCTATACTAATAATTACATAAGTACATTTATTTTTTGATGATTACAAATATCAAAAACACAACCCTCTTTCTGGGTCAGTCGGGTCAAAAATAAAATAAAATTAGTGTTTTAATATTTCACTATCTTTCAAAATCTACAAATTTATGTATCTAATCTCGAGGACGAAGCAATGAAGTATAATTAGTGATTAAACGAACTTACCTGAAGTGAAGTTCTATCAGAATTATACGAGTTGCTTCGTCCGAAGAGATTAGCTCCCTCCCAGCCCTATAACCCCCATATAAAGTGAAATATTAAGATTGCAGGCTTTCAACTAAATGAATGTCGGTCAGTCCGGGCGGCAGGAGGCAGATATCAAAATACCCACAAAAAAAAAAAAAATAGAAGCAGTTTCACTCTGCTTTCAACTTAGTGGTAGATTGGCGATTCCTAGACGTGGTACTACAAATTTATGTATCTAATCTCTTCGGACGAAGCAACTCGTATAATTCTGATAGAACTTCACTTCGTAAGTTCGTTTAATCATTAAATATATCGTTTCGTTACCGTTTCGGGATGATGTCTGTGCACTCGGTGATAGTTATGAATCAGCCCGAAAGCGTTTTTTAGGTCTGGAAAAGAAACTTGACGCCGCGCCCGCCTTTAGAGTCGCGTATGATGCAGTGATACATGAATATTTGGAAAAAGGCTATCTTTCACTCGCGCCATCCCCGAATAGTAACGATTCCTATCCCGTGTACGTCATACCGCACCACGGTGTAATCCGCGAGGATAAAACCACAACGAAACTCCGCATGGTTCTTGACGCTAGTCATAAATCAAGTTCAGGTATTTCACTGAACGATGTTCTCCATTGTGGTCCCAACCTACAGGGTGATCTGTTTACAATTATTTTAAATTTTCGTCTTTTCGCTACCGCACTCTCCGCTGATTGTAAACAGATGTTCCTGCAAATAATTATGAATATTAATGATCGACGCTTTCAACGCATGTTATACCGCTTTCGTGCGCAAGACGAACTTGCCGTATATGAATTTAATAGGGTTTGCTTTGGATTACGATCCAGCCCGTATCACGCGCTCCGCGTCATTCAGCAGCTCATTGCAGACGAAGGAGATTTGTTTCCTTTGGCGAAAGAAATCGCCTCTCGTTATATTTATATGGATGACATAGTTTTCAGCATAATGCTGGAGGAACAGGCTATAACAGCTGCTTATCAGCTGATCGAACTATTTAAACGCGCTCAGTTCGATTTAGTCAAGTGGACGAGTAATTCCGACTCAGTCTTGGCAGCTCTTCCCGCGTCACATAAGGTTTCCGAGCCTATTGAATTTGACAAAACCGCACATCAGAAAATTTTAGGTTTGAGTTGGTCTAAAATTAATGACTGCTTTGAGTTTAAAATCACCACACCTGATGATAAGTGTACAAAACGCATCATTTTAGCCACAGTAGCTAGAATATGGGACATAATGGGCTTCGTAGCGCCTGTTGTTCTCTTCGCGAAACTTTTAATTAAAGAAATGTGGTTTTTGAAACTTGATTGGGACGACTGCCCACCGCAGCACATTGCTGAAATCTGGAAAAAATATTGTATTGAGCTACCGCTTCTTAATGATTTTAAAATACCGCGACATTTAGGTGTATTTGAAAATTGTGTTTTCCGTCTGGTCGGGTTTTGCGATGCCAGTGAACGAGCATATGGAGCAGTGGTATATGCTCACATTACCCATTCAGACAAAATTAAGACGCAAGTTATTTGTGCTAAGTCGAAAGTATCGCCAGTGAAGCCTCTATCTATCGCTCGCCTCGAACTTTGTGGTGCTGAATTATTGGCAAGGCTGATCAGATGTGTTCATGATACCTATAACCCACGCTATCCCGTTCATGAAATATACGCGTTTACGGACTCCAAGGTCACGCTCTGTTGGTTGAACTCTTCACCACACCGCTGGCAAACATTTGTTGCCAACCGAGTCGTTAAGACTATTGATAATTTATCAGCCGCTCATTTCCATCACGTCGCGGGAGTAGATAATCCAGCAGATTGTCTCTCCAGAGGTCTAATGCCTGGAAAATTATTAGATCATCCACTATGGTCGCGAGGTCCACCCTGGCTCGCACAGGACCCCTCACAGTGGCCTGTGAATAAAATAGATGACATTACGCTGGATCATTTACCCGAAGAGAAAATATCCGCTCATACTATTTTAGTATCGGAACCGGAATCCTCGTTAGTTCAGGAGCTTTACAAACGTGTAAACTCATGGAGTAAGCTTACGCGAATTATTGTTTACGTTTGTAGATTTACGAAGAAATTAGCTCGTTCCCGATCGATAGCGACATCCGACATAATTGTCGCTGAGCGCATAATTATTCGCGATATACAAAAAAGACACTTTGCTTTAGACTATAAAAAATTAAAAACCGCAAATGATTGTTCACCCGCGCTTATGAAGCTTAAAGCATTTTTGAAGGAAGGTCTTATACATGTAGGTGGTAGACTTTCCAATTCCGCTGAATGTTCAGAATCAAAATTCCCGGTTATTCTGCCGCGACACGACCCGCTTGTAGAATCATTAATAGATTATTATCATAAAAAATATTTACATGCTGGGCCGGAATTACTTATGTCATTGATAAGACAACGATTTTGGATCTTGTCTGCTAGACGGATTATTCGGTCTAGAATAAACAAATGTAATATTTGTTTTAAATCAAAGCCTCGGCCACAGTTTCCACTCATGGCTGATTTACCGAAACAAAGAGTAACGCAAGCAGACAAGGCTTTCACTCATACTGGCTGCGATTACGCTGGTCCCATAGCTTATACGCCTATTCGCGCCCGCGGTGTTAAATCTCGCAAGGCTTATATATGTATATTTACATGCCTTACCACGCGTGCACTTCACATTGAAGTGGCCACGGATCTCACTACTGTGAGCTTTCTCGCCGCTTTAAAGCGGTTCCTTTCGCGACGTGGTCCTGTGAAGTGTCTTTACTCCGATCATGGAACAAATTTTGTCGGTGCGCGTTCTTATTTACGTGACTTATACGATTTTATAACCAAAGAATACCGTCCGCGTCTACAAGAAGAACTGTTAGAAAATCGTATTGAGTTCAAGTTTATAGCGCCCGCCGCCCCGCATTTCGGTGGATGTTGGGAAAGCATGGTGAAATGTGTAAAAAATCATCTGTTTAAAGTCATCGGACAGCAAACTCTCGCGTATGAGGAACTTATTACTATACTCTCTCAAATAGAGTGCTTACTTAATTCGCGCCCTCTCACCGTGCTTAGTTCCGATCCCGCCGAACCTACTGCACTGACTCCTGCGCATTTTTTGAATACAATGCCACTACGATCCCTACCTGCGACTGATGTAGAATCTACGCCGATTAACTTGCTCCAGCGACACTCACTTTTGGATAAGCTGGTACAGTCCTTCTGGCGTCGCTGGAGAACTGAATACTTGCATCAATTGCAGGTGCGACAGAAATGGACTCAGTCTTCTGTTCCAATAGAAGTCGGTACAGTAGTCATAATTATTAACGATAATTCGCCTACACTTTCGTGGCCTTTGGGAGTGATTGATAAGGTTCACCCTTCCAAGGACAATGTAATTCGTGTCGCGACGGTAAAGACGGCAAGGGGTACAATCGTCAGACCAGTGGTCCGTTTGTGTCCTTTACCAAAACAATAACTACACAACACAACACACATATATTTATATATTATATTAAATGTAGTATATTATATTGCAAATTTTAATTGAACGCTTTTTTTATTAATATTTCTTAAAGGTGACCCTTCAAGGGCGGGGGAAATGTTACCGCCGTCCTTTAATTAACAAATTTAAATTTACCGCTTTAATATTATGACCTATTAGAGGTACCATTCCAGTTCCCTTTAAAATTATTTATTTCGCAACCGACATATTTCCCTCCCTATCCCACACGCACCAAACCATATTGGCGATGTCGCCGTCTCGCTCGCAAGATAGAAGTAAGAAGCTCGCAGCGTGTGGAACGGGACTTGTTTTGAAGAATCCATGGTGGATAGGCAGTTTTTTTTGTGAAGTGTTGAAAAAATATAATTAAAATAATATAACCAATCGTTCGCGGCCGCGTAAACTAATAAATAATTATACAATTGAAATATATATACAGTGAAAAGTTAAGAAGACCACAGGAAGAGCATCAAGGAGATATCAGGTTGGTGCGCCCCTTTTCCTCCTCATGCTGGTTGCTTTCTTCTCTTTTTTTTTTTTTACAATCTAAATTAATCTCCACAACAGTCCACTAATTAACGAGTTATAGCATAATTACGCATCACTTTATGTGCTTACCACTTTTGGTCAAATCAATCTATTTGTATATATTGTTTAAAATTGGAATACAAGTGATCACGGGACCTTGACCAGGCAAGCAATAGTTTGATTGGCTAAGCGGAGACAACGGTAATACGAGGTATTTGAAGTTAGTTTGAGTTTGAGGCGTCGTGTGACGGGTCGTCCTCTTCCCTCCAATATGGCGAAGAGGGCGATGGCTGCTACATGCGTCATATTTGTAAACAGGTGCCGACACAAACAGCAGCAGGGCTGGTCTGCTTAAGGTTGCTATTTACTTATTCAATATCGATTCAGTCTAATTCGTAGCTTTGCCGCTGGGTACGCAATTATTGTCAGTGCGATTAGAATGTAATAAATCTAAGCTTGTTTTGAAAAGAATATAATCGTTGAGTTTATTACCGGCTCTTCTCAGCAAATGCAACCTTCCCAACCGGGTATTAGAGTATTAGATCGGCCGCATACTATAAGAAATTTTCTGACAGAAAATTTCGGACGCGCGCTTGCTCATACATTATTGGACGTCACACACGTCAGAATTTTCGGATAGTATGCGGGGTCTAGAACAAAATGTATGAGGAAAGTGCTTTCTGGCGAGCGTCAGAAATTTTCTGCCAGAAAAATTCTTATAGTATGCGGCCGGCCTTAGAGTCGAGACTATTATGAATAGTCTGACTCATAACGCACTGACTGAGTGCCTGCGAAGGTCTATTCGAAATAAATGATTTGAATTTGAATTGAGTTCTATAGTTGTACTATCAAATAAAACAAATGTTACTCGCCTGCGATCCTAATAGCACGCCTGTATCTTATCATAAATATTCAATCGCAATTTAAATAATGTGCATTTACTTTTGATTTCATTTGTCTCTACCATTTTCAATCAACCATATTTTTCGTGAATTAATTTAAAAATTAATTAATTTTACAGATCTAAAAATGTTACCAATTTTTCATTTGAGTATATTCTATTGTACTCATAATTACATAAATAATAAAATAGCGTAATATTTTTCTTATTTTCATTTGTTACTTTAATTTGTGTCAAGTATATTTAATTTAATAATAAACTGAAAAAGATTTCCATATCAAATAAATAAGCTTCGAAAATGTTAATTGAACTTTACAACAGTGTGTTACTAATTGGGATGGGTCGGTCCCGCGCCGGGTTCATTATAGATTGTATGTAGTAGCCCTGCGCTTATCTGATTATCGCTTACACGTACGACACAACACTGTCGACTTGAAGCGCTTCACAATAACCGGCTTTGTTTAATGAAAACAATGCTTCCGCCACACCCATACATACACACATAACCGCTGTCCCGAGGACACACATGGGATACAATAAGCACCTACGTTGTATAGTATCGTACAGGACCTGTTTTGCCTTCATTATTGTTTATGAGTTCTATCTTAATTTTTCGAATCAGGTTCAATTTTGTAAATTACTGTAGGATTTAGCTTCGTAATCGTATTAATTATATCTAGTACCACGGCCGGCATGACATAGGCGCAAACGAGGATACCGTGATTTGCATCACAGATTACTAAATATGTTGCACTGTTGAAGCATCAGCAATCTTCTACTATTTCCTTCACAAATAAAGTTCGCGTTTAGACTATGGAATTTTTTTTTTCTTCGACATTTTCGAACATTCGCTTTTCCAGACTATTACCAGGGCCTATTCTATCACACTTGAAATTTGCAAAAGATATTTCTACCAGGGCTAGTAGACAAGATGGTTATCGAAAATCGTCATCGTTAGTAAACGATCAACCTTTGTATGGGATTGACATGAGATTGTTAAAAATCACGTGATATTTCGATTTGAAATGTCAATCTCATACAAAGGTTGATCGTTTACTAACGATGACGATTGTCGACAACCATCTTGTCTAGGGGGGGGGGGGCTGGTTTGGTGGCTAATATCGATCGAATTAATGATCCGGATTACCTGATTTTGCACGTAATGTGAAATACCAATACTGATTATATTTTTTCTCTATTCCAAGCAGCTTTGGCTATATGTAAGAATAAGGATGTGTAGTGTAGGCTCTCCGTTTCGCTCCGCCTGACTGATAAATACTGACAGTGGCCGCGAGTGCGGTGCCTACTTAGCGCCGGCGATCAATCAATCTGAGCCGGCTCCAAGCTTCGCTTTCCCTATTTATTTTCAACTAGCTGTTCGCCGTGGTTTCACCTGCGTTTCCGAGATGAAAAGTAGCCTTACGTAATCGCTCGGGGATAATATAATTTTCTATGAGTAGAGGAATTTACAGAATCGGATCAGTAGTTTTGGAGATTACATCCTGCATCTAAAGTAACGAAATACTTTTCATCTCTCGTACTCAGAAAGTAGACCTAAAAGTATCTAAGTAGCGGGATGTAAATGCTACTTTACGTCCCTAGGGTGGTAAAGTTAATAAAAGGGGTTTTTTTTTTTTCACAGAAAGTGTGTTATCTAGGCAACTTGAACCTTCTTCGATGTCCAGGAGACTCCAATTTCACAAAATATAGCTAATAACATGAATATTCTTGGCATACAGCTGTCATTATCATTCAATAATTGCCCTAATCTTTAGGTAGGTAAGGTACCACATTTTTTTGATGAAATATTTTTGCCTATCTACAAATGTGAAACTCGTACTATTGGCCAAAATATATCACCTGCCATTTGTGCCTTACAGCACTTGGTTAACAATCTACTATTACCTCTTAATATTATTATCGTAGATAATCGTTATTATAAAGTTCATCAGCGTTTGACATCGTCACTTTACTTTTTTAAATCACTAATCACTACACACAAGTGTCAAAAGTAGATAGGTACTGCAAGTAAGTATAGCCAGAGCAAACATATTGTGTGGCAGATCGAAGCCGCCGTTTGGCAGCGGCACTTCGCTAACCGGGTTAATGCTACCCGCACGCGCCGCGCCGCGCGCCGGGAAAAATAACATCTTCTCCGATACTGTTACTGAGCACACAATATACAGAAATTAGTACAAGCTATTTCGTTTTTTAAAATATTCGTTTAGTAAATGTCCTGCGTGCCTTTTTAGTCAGAAACCTTCACCAACCTGCGTACAACCCCTCACCCTAGTTTATCTTAAATGCATGAATGGTATAGAAGTTCAAAAAACAGACAAACATTTATTTTGATGTATAATATGTCAAATATATATAAGATATCAAACAAAAATTTATTAATTATGCTACGGTAAGTGATTATGTGCCCGTAGGTGGTAAGCACATAAGTCTGGGAAGTAATACAGAAATGACAATAATACTAAGATTTATTAATATTATTTCCAAAAAGGTAATTATAAAGTTCTTTCGTGTGGCTATCCATTGCAGGCCAGAACTGTCGGATTACCTTTATGTATTAATTAAATACCTACGCAGTAACGTAACGTTCAACTGAGCTCGCATTAAACCACTTGTTTAATTTAATTAATCTGCAAAAGAGTCACGGGGCAAGGGGAAAATCCGATAAAATAATTAAATATATATTCAAGTTACAAAATAAATTGTTTTCCAAATAAAGCACGCCATATTATGAGAAGCGCCTTATTTCCAATCTCACAGTCACATAAATATAATATAATTATTTTGCAATACAGGAGTTTCTTTTAAGACAGTTGTGGAAAAATAAATAACACTTATATAAGCGTTTCTTGTAAGCCAGTGTTTCTTGCAAGTTACCTACCACACTAGAATCCACAATAGATCCCAATGGGTCGAAGTGTCCGAGTTATTTCTCGGCCCCTGCACAAGATAAGAAGATAAGAAGCCAGTGTTGCATTGTGATCATTTTATTATAAATGTTATTCTTGTATGTGGCGTCTCTATCCCACTTACAATAGGTCGCTGTCGCACCTTGCTGCACAAGGTGCGACAGCGGCACTCGTCTAATCCGCTGTCGCCGCAGCGCGCCGCTCATACCGCTTGTGCGTTATCTATCTGTAAGCCGATTTGCCCCACTTATAAGAGGTATAACGGCTCCACACTTATATCTTAAGCTCGCTCTACACTGACGTCAAGTAAGCGAGGCGAGGAGACGTGACCAGTAGAGTGTTATTGATAACTTGATACACTCACGTCTATTGCGCATGGAATAAAGTCTAAGGCGCCGATCCCACAGAGAGAGTTCTAGAGTTCCGAGTTCTGCATTCCGTGTTGACTATTATGCACACAGTAAGCAATCTAGAGTTCTAAAATTCTGCAATATTCGCTACTGATCGCAAATCATACACTTTTTTTACTTTCAAAGGCCTACATAGCTTACATTCAACGCGGAATGCAGAACTCTAGAACTCTTCTATGTGGGATCGGCGCCTTAGAACGTGACGATTGAAGAGAAACACCGGAAAAGTAAGCTAGTAATTCAAAGGCATGCGGTTTGTCAATCTGCATTAGATTCACTCTGTTGATATGGCTTTACCTTATTGGTTAAAGGGAATACAATGGGAATATGTATGTAAGAGTTGTTGAGTATAATAATGGAAAGAATAATCCCACCAAAAATATTTCATGTAAAACTGGTCGCCCAGACTCACAAGCTCATAACGCTTTCACTGTTAAAAATTTATGAGATCTCATGAAGAGTCAAGCCCCTAATTCTACAAGATCTAATTCTACAAACACTACATCTTGGTGATAGTCCTCTTTTAATATGATCGATTGTATTATTGTTACAACACACTGATAAATTATAGTATTTCTATAATGGGTCATCTATAGAAAGATCATAGGTTGGTACGTATCTTATAAACAACAATAGATTGTTAGATTTAAAAAAATATTACCTTACTGTGGTTCTTGCCGGACGCTTCTCAGTTTAAATGTATTAATTAACAGTGGTATTACGTCACTAAAATTATCTATTCTGTGGTATAGTCAACTCAACGTTCATAGGTAAGGTTTACCTGGACCTAAATTGTATAAATGTAAATAAACATGTGTTTTAAATTTTGATAATGCGAAGGTACAGTCGAGGACATACGACACAATAATATTAAAATAAGCAATTTTACTAACGATAAAAGTAGCAAATTGTGACTAGAATTTATAAATATTATTCAATTGTATCGTATATCTAATGAATCGATCGCTATTAGGCGCAATCGATAGCTAAAATCTGGCAGCGCGGTCACGTGCGCTCCCTTCAGTGGGTCGGTTCCGATTGGACGGCGCAGATACTTTCCGAGTGAATTACTACTTGTAGTTAATGGATGAGGTCGACACCCGGCACACGGCACCCGGAGTGGGGCCCTCTAGTCACGTGAGGCGGCGCGACGCTCCCGGGGCCTTCGTATGCCACGCATTCACCTAATGGACCTAATTGTAGGTACATTTATTTACAAATCTGGATAGTCATTTCAGATCTGTGTTTCAGATACATATGCTAGTTACTGCTATGTGACCAATTCTGCGATGAAAAAAACATACATAGCCATATCATAGGGGTTACTTTGGAAATGATTAATAGCAATTTCGGCAGCCGCCATATTTGATGTACAATGACGTCATTTTAGTTATTGTGTTTCGCTTATCAAGCCCTTTCATTTGATACCCATATGATAGGGGTTAATGTGGTAATTATTAATCGCCATTTTGCGGCGGCCGCCATATTCGGTTAAAAATGGCAACATTTAGATTTAACTTGCAAGATTCGATTACAGAAACCGGACAGGTGAAACTAAAAAAAAAATCAAATAATTTAATTTAGGCCCTGGTGAGGCACTTATGATGCCTGTAATTATAATGAGATTTCAATCGCATAGTCGACTATAGCTCATGAACTTGAAGACTCGAAGTTTTTCTTTTCAATCCTTGATCTAGATCTACCATACATTCTTACTATAATTATAACTACAGAAAATGAGCATTGATTACTCAAACCGGTTTTTGTTTTATTTCATATTTGGTCCCTTAGACACATGACCTCTGGAATATCTATACAAGACATCATAGATCTCATTGTGATGATGTGGCTCAAGGGTGATAAGCACAATAAAATTTTGAGCTGAATAAATATTAGGTCTTTGAAATTAACCTATGAAATTGCCGTTTTGTATGAAAAAAATTAAACGAATTTTGTTCATGTATTTTTTATTTGTATTAATCGAAGTAATCACCCATGCAATCAATGCATCTTTGCCAACGCAGTGGCAGTTTATTGATGCTCTTCTTAAAGAAATCAGCTGGACGGGAGGCAACAAATTCTTCAAAGGCATTTTGTATCTCTCTCCTCTCGGGTATTGAATTTTTTTCCCGCCAAGAAGTTATCCAAATTCTGGAAAAAGTAGTAGTCTGTAGGCGCAAGGTCTGGTGAGTAGGGCGGATGACGGAGAACTTCCGTATGCAGTATGAGGTGCAGCGGAGACGAGCGATTGACCAATGCTGGTTGGAGATGTGCCAGCTTTCTCTATCATTGTGTTCAGTTCTTCACAGTACACATCTGCAGTAATGCTCATTCATTTTTCAGGTCGAAATTCCCAGAACGGAAGCGAGCAAACCAATAACAGGTGGTGCGTTGGTTTGTAGTGTTAGCTCCGTAAACGTCGTTGATGTTGCGTGCCGCTTGTGCCGCGTTGCTGCCACGACGGTACTCATATTCCATAATTACTCGAATTTTTAACGTATCCATGATGACGAAAAAGATTGAAATGCGATGAAAAATGTAACACTAATCAATAAATAAATGACTAATTTTGGAAAAAGAATTCCATGTTTTTAAAATAAAATTAATTTGAAATTAGAATTCTTAGCCAAACAAAAATTATTTTGATTTGAAATGGCCAGTACTGCAGAACGGCAATTTCATAGGTAAAGACCTATTACTTTCTATTCTATTCTAAAAACCTATTAGGGAACATTTTACGGAGTCCCGGATTGTTTGCCAGCCGAAACACTATTACGGTGCCGAGGTGTTGTCACAATATTATTATTATTTGGTCGTGGTGCCAAAATGTAGTTCCAAATAATACCACTAGTAACAAAGTTCAAAGCAACACGGAGTAGCGCGTTTCCCACGTTTCTATTTTACTTACATACCTATATCGAACCGCGCGTTCCTATTTCCTATTATATTTTGTTTGCTGTCTGTGAATGTATTACAAAATTGTACGTTCCATGAAACGTTACTGTTCGGTTATTCACTCTGGAGCCTGAGTTTACATCCTATATGTTAGCCGTAAGGCACTAAATAGGTCACCGTAATTGCTCGGTGCAATGGGGAGGGAGCGCGAGGCTCCTGAATTAAGTCCGGGACTTGCTTGGATTGCAGAGCTTTAGCAGAATTCCAACGAACGCAACGAGAACGATGAATAAACATCAGCAGCTGTAACCCGGTGACGGCTACTCCACTACAGAATTCGTAAAGATTTTCACACTTCGCACACATTTAGGAATGTTAAAACTATTCATTATTCGGTTTCGGGTAACATTTCATTTGTAATAGGCACATTTCTGTTATTCATCCTTATTACGATGTAGAGACATCGTGACATATGGATGGATAGACATTATTGTGTAGGCTTAGTATTATCTTTAAATGGAATGATACGGAAAACCCCTGAAACAAACATTAAGTTCCTTTAGTGAAGTTGTAATTAGAAAACAGTCAATTGAATCGAGAATAAACACAATACTCGGAACGAAACAAATGTTACCAAACATTTCTCGATTATTAAACACAAATGAAATACCTCAATTAAAGAAATAAATTAATTTAACAAAGTTTCAAACAATTAATTAATATAAAGCGTTTGCGTAGCGCGACGCCCCCGTCGCCGTCGCGCAGCTCTTAAGTGATTATAAACACACGGGGATTAAAAGACAGAAACACAAAGCCAGGCCGTACCTATAATAGGCTATTCACACTATCTGATGGCCAAACCGCCCAAGACCATCTTGGTAGTAATCTTATCCAATTAGGCATTGAACAAAGAATCATAGATACCTGATATTGTTGTTTGATTGACCATATTTTTCTACCCATGAAAATACACATATAATTTAATTTGTATACCGACCGAAGATAACACCTTAGTTGTTTCGACCACTCGATAGTGTAAAAAGCCCTTAACCAAGTAACAGGTACGTCGCTGCTTGTGGAAATTGTCCAGTCCTAAACTAACACCCACCGCATTGACTAAGAAAACACAAACCACCCAATCACGCACTCAAGTACGGCCGGTATAAATTACAACTGTGACCCTATACTACTTACTTAGTACCTTATTGCACTTATTAGGGCTTTATGTGATGTCAATTTGTTACTTCACAGCTTCAAAGGTTCATGTATAAATAACTTTTCAGTTTGTGAATTCCATATATCTTGCGTATAAGCGTGCAAGCAGGGTTAAGCATTCTACATCATCGGCCTTGTTGTCTTCTCTTTTTGCGTTTTTTTTTCTATGATATCATCGAATGCAGTGACGCATGTTGCTTCTAGCCCCTTTGCACATTATAAGAAAAAATTCTTGTGTCTTATCAGACATGTCTTATAAGACATTCAGTCGCTCTGGTGGTTATATGAAACCGTGCATATTACAAGAAATGTCTGATCAGACACGCCCATACATTTTATATCTCGTGTCTGATAAGACACAAGAAATTTACTTACTTAACTTACTTAACGCAGTAGCGGACGACGAATCAAGTATGTGTCATATTGACAGCCAAAACCCGAGGCGATAGAGCAAGAGAAGCGAACACTAACCTCCCACTATTATTGCTAGCCTTTGGTCTTGCGTTCAAGTATTTCTTCTTTTATTAATAGAAAATCAATAGCACAGAATATTTAATAGTACACACGGCAACACATCAAGCTATACATTTCCAATATAAGCTGATCTCGCATTGTATAGGATTTCCCTGCAAATGAGAGGTCAGCTTATATTGGAAATGTATAGCTTGATCTGTAGCCGTGCGTACATATCAATAGGCTTATTCATTAGTTTTTTTTTTACTCAGGAATGCATAAATTAAAACAGTTTCACATGAAATAGGGATCATCACTATTTCCCATTTCTCAACATTTTATATGATTTCAATTCAAGCTTCTGTAATTTTTATTACACGAAAAGAAAATATGTATATAGTGAAAAGCTACATTAAACTGATTCTAATATAGCGTTCCCAACAGCGCTCTCCATATAATTATGTTTAAAGCGCTGTAAGCCCTGAGTGGCATTGTTGAGATAATGGACTAGACAATTGCTTGGTACGTTTAAATTCACTGTATTGTATTGTACTGTACTGTACTGTATTGTTATTGCAAGCGGTTCGAAAATTTACAGTAGAACTGTCTGCAAATAATGTTATTGACTTAGGCTTGGAAGTCAACAATACATTTCAGAAAAAGAATGTATTGACATTTAGTTTACTTTATCGGATGGTATTATAAACCCACTTTGACGGCAGTTTATAAATGCAAATACAAAGTAATATTAGAATGTAAATAGGTACCTCAAAGTTTATCTCCCAAAAGGCAAGCAAAGGTGTTTGTTCAGTGCATCCACATTTTAATGCCAATGTGATTTATGTAGTGAGTATTGCAGCCTCTTCATC
The DNA here is from genome assembly GCA_951394255.1 of Polyploca ridens. Taxonomy (NCBI): domain Eukaryota; kingdom Metazoa; phylum Arthropoda; class Insecta; order Lepidoptera; family Drepanidae; genus Polyploca; species Polyploca ridens. The sequence continues at coordinate 15,075,441 of OX596261.1, forward strand.
CACGTCTTGATTATTACAATCATTTTTAACCGACGAAAAAACGGAAGAGGTTTACAAGTCAACGCGTATATTTTTTAATGTATGATCATTGATCACGCATTACTTTGTACAGAGTAGTCCGATTTTGATAATTCTTTTTTTAATGGATAGGGTATACCTCGAAATTGGTCCCATTTACCTTATAAAATTCAAGTTATATTCAAAATTCTATAGATTAAAGGGCTTGTTTTTCTCTTTTTTCTTCAGTTATTTAAAAGATTTATTATTTTTTGCTTTTCAGTTTATTCGGCAGATTTTTTTTTTGTTAAAAAGTTTTTATAATGAATCTAATTAAAAATCAATGAGGTCATTTAAAAAAAAATTGAGCGGTAAATAATAAATAATGGGTTGTTTAATCAACTTACTCCACACCGAACCTCACAAAGATTCGTCTTATGCCAGTTGAGTCGGAGCTTGACACTACAATAAAGCTCAAGAAGTGAAATACTTCAAGAAATACTTATTCTTAGACACAATTACATTTAGTTGTGAAGGCTTTCTTAGAAGAAAGTAGAAATGTATCACAAAGGATATCGATATCAGCACAGTAAAGGAATGTGTGAGTGAAGATTTTATAAAATTTAAAGTGTTATGCTGTTTCTCTGAAAGTTGAAGTTGCCCGTTGGTTCTCGCGAGGGACGCGCATCCTATTATAACAATTGATGTCATTGTTATTGTTTAACCTCGAGCTAAGCAATTAAAATGTGTTGACTTGGTGCTTAAGATTTTTTTCTTACACATTATAAATATTATCCGCAATTAAAGTTTATCATAATGGTAGCATAGGTAACAGATCTGGGTTTGATTTCCGAGTCGGGCAAAGTGCAACTGTTGTATAAGTACTTTGATATTGACAATATGAAAGCCCCAGAGCATATGAAACTACTTACCACATGTAATAGATGTGACGTGACTCGGTGAAATGTAGGTGCACCTACTGTTGCTCTGAATTGACACTTCTGTCTACTTCTTGGAGATTTTTCTTTGGAAAGATATATTTTTAAAAAAACATTCTTGATCTCATTCCTGGCGCAGGTGAGCACACTTTGAAAAAGTCATGAAGCCTGAACTGAAGCACGATACAAAAGCCTCTAAAGCTTATGCTCAGTGAATACCTCTGCCACACCAGGTAGTAGAGCTAATCAGCTTACCGCCCCACCCCTTCCCCGCGAACTGGGGACCCCGCGCGGTGTAATCCCACACACATGAGAATATTCCCGCTGCCGTATTATGATGTTTTATATTGTTACATACCTATATAGATGTATAACAAATATGTATTAAGAGCGTAATAATTCAATGGTATTAAGTATCTATTAATTATTAATTCCCAACAGATACACAATCTTCTTTCCCGAGTAAACTCAGATACCAACCCCCAACGCTTCGGTACAATCGACACTTATTAAAAAATATTGTTAATCTCAAAATCGCTTTCTGGATAATCATTAAGAATGATCAAGCTTTTAAGTTAACCTTTGCTTTACCTTTTAAGCTTTTTAACCTTTAATGCTTTAGCATTCTCCTCATATTAATTAAACAACATTATTCAGAATCAAGAGTAACTCGCAGTGTTTACTCACTCAAACAATTATAATATTTTATATGTTATTAATAAAAATGTTTATACCACTAAGGTGGCAAACAAGCAATCTCATTTAAATATGTTCACTTATGCAACACGATTGTGGAGATTATTTATTAGTTGCAAGTTATCCCCCATATTTTCACCTGCGTTCTTTTGAAGGATGTCACTCTCTCGCTCTCTGGTTCATAAAATATATATGCAAAAAATAACGTCGAACCGTAGCTGTGTGAAAGTAGAATAAACACACTTACGCATTCAGAATATTAGTCAATTCAACAGAGCTGATAAATATTCATCAAGAAGTAATATTAAATATAGATTTTATAATATCCTTTCAATAAATAAATCGCGCTTGGGAACTCATAAATTATTAAAATATTCGTAGTCGCAGACGGAAGCCGCACCGCGCGCGCCGCATCGCTCTCCGGATCGACTTTCTACTGATATTTTACAAATCATCTGCCAGCTGCAGTCTCATTTTAATACATACTTTATTTTACATTAGCTTTTTGCGGCCAACTATTCTATATCAAGCCTGAAATTATTCCAGGGAATTGTGAAAATATTGATAAATTATAATAATAAATTGTCGTAAAAGTTTACATTATTTGCCTATACTACAACGTATAAGTAAGCATAGACATATTGTGTTAATTAAGTAGCATCTACTGTAGAACTAGGTTAATATCTTGTGGTTCAGTGCTCAGCCTCTAGCCTCGGGTGTTATGATAAAGTACAATATAACTTAGGTAAAAAAACGGTAGACAAATGTAGGTTTCATAATTTTATTATTTCACAAATTCCGTGACTTTACCAGCGTAGAAATAACACGAAGTACTTTGATGTTCTAATCAAGACTAAGTGCTGTATACCTGAAAATCCTTTAAGCCACTGGGGCGTGATTGAGTAGGTACCGCCCAAACATCCACACACGCTTAACATCATATTTATAAATATTAACGATATTAAATCACCCTTCGTTCGTAACGTCGTATTTCAACCCTTAAAATCATGCACTAGATAAGACGTTCCAGTGTTCATTTCAAACTAATTACAACATAACTTGTTTACAATTAATTATGTATGTATAGCTAGTGTATCGTTAGTCTTGTAACTTCAGTAGACATTAGATAAAAGTTACGTCGCAACGCACTGATGTGATTCGTCAAAGGCTCGACTATAACATTATAATAAAACGGGAGGCTACAGTAAAGCCAAATTAGGTTTATTTTCTGCTCACAATAAACGAAAAAGTCCCTTTTTTATAGTAAAATAGCATTCAAGAAACCGCCACTGTCAAGTCGACCTCTCTACAAAATGTAGCATTTTATTCAATAGCTACTGTTGTCTCGTAGTGTTATGGCTTTTTTCAGATAAGAAAAGAAATTGTTCCTAATTATAAATAAAATAATATTATATGATACAACGTGTAACAGAAAAGGGTACATACATACCAAAGAAGTCATGTACATTTAGTACATGACTTCTTTGGTACTAGGCGCACAGATCACGAAAGAGAAAATTTTATAATAATATAAGCAAGTGAAAAGATAATGACCTTCATTGAGTTTACACGTTGGTTATGATTTTAATTCAATAAACTTGGAAGCAAAAATTTGGTATTATTTGAGTAATTTCTTTGAGCTGAAACTTTTTATAGAGTGTTTATACCTGATGTAGACTTCACCCCTTTCGGATATAGCCTTTCCGTTACGCGTCGTTATTTTCCTCTTTTCAAGAGTACATACTTTGTTTGCCTTATCGTCTTCGACGCGAACTTTGCCGACCTTCAGACATAATTGTAGTTACTAGAAATATTACGAGAACATTATTATGCTAATTATTGAACACTCCAAGGCTTTTATCTTTTAAATATTCAGTTTCGTAACTAAATATTGTTCTAATAATTATTACATATCAGTTACACAAAACAACTATGGCAAGTGTAGATTTAGTCGGAGTCTTCGCGCTGGCTGCAAGGGAGACACTCAGATACTTATATAACTCAAGAAGTCAACCAGTTGAAGAAGATAATACATTTTTAATTTCTTTTACCAAATTGCGAAATTTCTTTTAATATGAATGGTATTAAAACCTGAAAAAACAAGTGGAAGCATTAAATGGTGACTTCTCTTTGTGTAGTCGACTTCAAACGGGTCCATTGAGCATTTATGACAATATTAATTGAACGCGTAGCACCGCACCGCACCGCGCCGCGCCGCCTCTCCACAATGGACAAATAATAACTTTCTCCTCATTTCATTTTATAACCATTCCCCCGGTAACCATTTTTAAAGCGATGGAAAGAAAATACTCATAACTCTTTTATAGACATTTTTATTATATCTAGACTTATACAGTTTTATTATAACGCTTAGCGTTTGCTCCGTGGTGCCCGAGGGATGTTTTGTTTTTCAAATATAGTCATTCCAGAGTGTAGTCTATCTATGAGTCAAGTTTTATTACTATTCGTGAGTTGTTCACAAAATTCACCCAAACATTTATTATGTAGGCGTAGCTTTCTTCATGCCTTAGTCAAATTGACCTGACCTGATCAGTACCTATCCAAATTAGATTTATTGGTAATCAGATAAAATAGAGCTGTCCCATTTGACGACTTAACAAATATTAGCGCAGGCGCAGGTGTAACAAAGCCTTCCTTCGTTTTTATTCTGAAATATACTCCTATTTGACTGCTCGAAATAAAATATGATATATAATAAGGAGTGTTAAAAGACGAATGTGGGTTTATCACACGAGGCGAAGGTGACTGTGATAATAGTACCTATCACATGAGGGTTTTAATACCTAATTATATACAGTTGCATACAAGACTTTATCTACACCCATGATAATTTTTGTAAACAACATAAAGTAATACATTTTTGCAATTCTAATATTGAACCAATATGGCGGGATACGACGTGAATTCGAATAACCTATATGTTTTTTTATTACGGCGCTGTGGTTGTGAACTAGTTGAACATAGCGGTTGTACACACGGCTACAGATCAAGCTATACATTTCCAATATAAGCTGACCTCCCATTGCAGGGAAATCCTATACAATGCGAGATCAGCTTATACTGGAAATGTATAGCTTGATGTGTTGCCGTGTGTACCATGCGGTCAGCAGCCATACGCGCGTGCATGAAAATGTTCTTTTTTTGACGTTCGTAAAGATACCACGGAGAATGTGGCTGTTTGATGAGTAAGAGTCGATCCGTTCGATCATCATCGAAAAAACAAAAACATAACCCTCCTTCCGGGTCATTTTGCATTTCGGGTAAGTTTGCCATTTATTTATTTACTTATTAAATATAGATTCAGTCTACTTTGTAGTTTTGCGGCCGCGCCGGGGCACGCAATTGTTGTCAGTGCGATTAGAATGTAAATATTATGTAATGAATCTAAGCTTGTTTTGAAAAGAGTAATTGCTGAGTTTATTGCCGGCTCTTCTCAGCAAATGCAACCTTCCGAACCGGTATTAGAGTATTAGAGTCAGACTTTTCATAAGTGCCTGCGAAGGTCTATTTGAATAAATGATTTTGAATTTTGAATTTTGGTCAGTCGGGTAAAATGAAAGAGTTGTATAACTCTCGTTTGGGTGTTATTATGTTTACTGGTTGTTTTTAATGTTGACAATAAGTTAACTATTTCTGTGTGAAACTCTTATAGTACATTTATAGCATAGGTATAGCATAAATATTTAAAGTACCTATTGATGCTTATTGATAATATTACGATAATTATAATTTATAATCTGTCACTTGAAGCTATCGACAATAAATTAAACAACAAATAAGAATATAATACTAATAAACTTGCTATTGATAAATTAATGTTCTGCCGTAAACTCACAAATGAGATATAAAATATAAATGACTGCCATTGTTTACACGCTCAAGATGTTCCAAACATTATACAAATTATGAGAGCTGTAAATAATGCTCATAAAGTAGTGTTGGCGAAGTAGATTTTATCTCATGCCTCTCGCGCTTGATACACCGCGCCGCGCCGCGCCGCGCCGCGTCAGCACGAAGTTGTGTCGCGCAGAAACAATGCCGCTTTTACATTATCTGGCGTGAACAATTTGAGCGGCGCGCGACACTCGCCGGCGGCTGCGAGCGGCTGAACTGAAAATCACATCGGATGTTTATTATTCTGTGTCTGTCGGCTGCGTGCTACCCTGACTCGAATGACGATAGCTGTCCTATGCCTCACCACAAATAGCTAACACGGTGGGGGTGCATGCATACGATCAACGATGATTGCTTTCAATTATCACAGATATGTATATGTGCTGCCACGAAACGACATAGCTGTAGTATAATTATCATAATACTAGCTTTCAATCCCGCGGGATCACGCGTGATCACTTATTTTATCCCCTTGGCGTTGAATTTCGGATAATTATTTCGTAGAAGTGCAAAGTTTCATGCTTCCACACTTGTGCGTTGACTATTAGTCAGTCAGTGTTAGTATATTTATGAAGTACGTACGCTCATCCGTCAGTTTTGTTACTTAAATTAAACTGTCCAATGTTGTATTCGTTATGAATACATGTTCTACTTGTAAACACTTGTAGCGCTACGCAGAGTATTTGTCGCGATGAATAATTTTATGTAAATCTAAAGAGTGCTACGAAATGCTACGAAGTGCTACGAGCTACTACGAAACGGTGAATTATTTATTTTTCTTGAAAAATATTGCTGTTCGAATAAGTTTGATAGATAAAAATCTACTTAAGTCAATGTATCTAGCGATGGGTGGATCTTATCTCGAGTGAATTTATTACCATTTTTATTTTATGTTTTTGTTTATCGATACATTCAAATTAATACAACACGTGTTACGTTACGGTGTGACGGAGGAATCGATGACAAACCGAAACTCACTACGGTACAATTTCGCAATACCTACAGCACTTGCAATGATGAATCGCGATGATGAAAGAACTAAATCGCCGATGCAGCGATACGTCACCACGGTGGACACCGCGCCGACGATCCGCTCCCAAGATCACTTCTGGTACATACATCGACCATTAGACACCTAATTAAGTTAATTTGAATATTGTATTCTTTTTATTAATAAATTAAGTTAAACTTATTGGTTTTTTTTGCATCCTTCGGCTGTAGCCTACGTAATTGGCGCAGTCGGTAGGATCTCGAGTCAGTGCGTGGCGCGAACTACAAGCGAAGATTTCCGTAATCTAGCCGAAGCAAGTCCCGCGTGGCTGACCGGCTTTCAGCCCATCGAGATCCTAGAACCTAGAGCTGCAGCCCGACGGTGTATCAAGATATCGATACCGCAGAGATACCAATAATGCGCATGTAAGTACTTTAGAATCTTTCTGGAGTTGCTTCCTTTTTCCTATAAGTCTTAAGTTAATTTTCCAAGATTTTCCACCCAAGGCAATCGAGGTCCCCTAGGCTAGAAAAAAATAATCGATTAGATTTACACGACGCAAACAGAAATATTAATTTAGGTAGTTGTAGTAATTTATTAGAATCAACTAACATGACTCAGAAAATGGATCAGATCTTAAAAGCACTCCGCCTGGTCCCGGAATTTGATGGAAACCCGCACGTGCTCACTAGATTCATAAGATTATGCGATCAATTTATTCGTGAATATTTAGAACCGGATCCAGATAACGAATTCATTAAACTTGCACTCATTAACGGTATATTAAATAAAGTAACTGGGAATGCCGCCCGGTTAATAAATTCGAATGGCATTCCGGAAAGCTGGGATGGTGTTAGAACCGCCCTTATCAATAATTTCGCGGATCAACGAGATGAGACCTCACTCTACAACGATCTCGCATTATTAACCCAAGGATCTTTGTCTCCGCAAGAATTTTACGATAGCTGTCAAAACCTTTTCAGCACTATCATGACGTATATCAGTTTACATGAAACGGTGGCAAGTACGATAGAGTCAAAAAGGGCACTTTATAAAAAGTTAAGCCTACAGGCATATTTGCGTGGCCTTAAAGACCCGTTAGGATCGCGTATTCGGTGCATGCGGCCTGATTCTATAGAAAAGGCGTTAGAATTTGTGCACGAAGAAACAAATACTGTATATATGCAGCAACGGAACGAGAACTCCGAGCGGAGATCGCAACCTCAGTCACAAATGAGCCAGGCCCCGAAATTTTCGTACGGTTCCATGCCACCAGTGGCATCTTCATCACGACCCTACGGATTTAATATGCCAGGGTTATTTAGAAATGTTCCCTTCCAACAGTTCCAGCGTCCCCTACAATCATGGAAACCAAATTTAAACCAGGTCCCTTTTAATAGAGGTCCCACGCGCACGCAGCAAATACTTGGTGCGCCGCCGCCTAACTATAGACCCCAGAGCAACGTCTTCAGACTTCCACCTAGGAATCCGCCATTTAAACCGAATAATTCGGTGCAACCAATGAGTGGCGTCAGCCATTATGTGACGAAAACTTTACCACCTAGTGGACATGATTGGACTAAGTCTGGAAACCCTCCACCAAGAAATTATTTTAAATCCAGAGAAATGAATTTCAATGAATGTTACGAGGATCAGTATGAACCATACTATTCCGATTATTACAATCATGACTGCTATGAATATCCCGAATATGTATTTGATAATGATGAACGTCAATGTCCCGATATGTATTATTCAGACCCACCTGAAGAATCTCATGATGATGTTTCTCCTAATGAACATGAGGATTTTCAGAAGGGTACGAAATCAGAAAAACCAAAATAGAACTTAACTTACAGACCCAAAGACAATTACCATACATACAGATTTTGAGCCCTCCTATCAAGCTATTAATTGACACAGGTGCCAACCAATCTTTTATTAGCCCTGAAACTGTAAAGAAATTCTATCCTTTCTTGCCATGGAATTATGATCCCTTTGAAGTGTCTAATGTTCATGCCACTACTCGTAATGATTATTCTATAACTTTACCTTGTTTTCAGGAATTTAATGAAAATGATGACGTTACTTTTTTCATTTATAACTTTCATGATTATTTCGATGGATTGATTGGTTTGGATCTTTTAAATAAATGGGAATCGAATATAGATTTAAGAACTAAAATGCTTATAACACGTCAGGCATCTAATCCCATTATTATGTACGACTCGCGAAACTGTAATTTGTACGAAGATATAATTCCGGCACATTCATCAAAATTGATTAGAGTACCGATTAATATTCATGACGGTGATGCATTAATTCCCGAGCAATCTATATCGAACTGTATTGTAGGTGAATGCATAACTAATATCAGTAAAAATCGTGGTATTATTGAAATCTCGAATCTCACTCAGAATGACGTAATCTTTTCCATGGATCGCCCGGTTAGTGCGTCAATTTTTAATACTGAGTGCAAGCGCACTAAACAACTACCATCCTCTCGCGCAGATGACGTTTTATCTCGCTTACGTACCGATCACTTAAATATTGAGGAACGTACTAATCTTGAAACATTATGTGCCTCATACGCCGACGTATTTTATATCGAAGAGGAGGCTCTTACCTTTACTAACCGGATTAAACATCACATTCGTACAACTGATGAAGTACCAATCTATACGAAAAGTTATAGATATCCATTTATACATAGGCAGGAAGTTCGCGATCAAATAACAAAGATGCTAGATCAAGATATAATTAGGCCTTCGGAATCTGCATGGAGTTCACCTATATGGGTGGTCCCTAAAAAAGCTGATGCATCAGGCAAAAAGAAGTGGCGTCTCGTAGTAGATTTTAGAAAACTCAACGAAAAAACCATAGACGACAAATATCCGATCCCCAACATAACTGACGTTTTGGACAAATTAGGTAATTGTCACTATTTCACTACGCTAGACCTAGCTAGTGGCTTTTACCAAGTAGAAATGAACCCTGACGATATATCGAAGACCGCATTCAATGTTGAACACGGTCACTTTGAATTTTTGAGAATGCCAATGGGACTCAAGAATTCCCCATCGACATTTCAAAGAGTAATGGACAATGTTCTTAGAGGCCTACAAAACGTTATATGCCTAGTCTATTTAGATGATATAATAGTCTTTAGCACCTCATTACAGGAACACATAGACAACCTAGAAAAAGTATTCAAAAGACTGAGAGAATCGAATTTTAAAATTCAATTAGACAAGTCAGAGTTTTTAAAATTAGAGACAGCTTACTTAGGTCATATTATCAGTAAGGATGGTATTAAGCCTAACCCAGACAAGATTTCTGCGGTACAAAAATTTCCACTACCTAAAACACCTACGGAAATAAAACGTTTCCTAGGCCTATTAGGATATTATAGGAAGTTTATACCTGATTTTGCTCGTATTACAAAGCCTATGACACAATGTTTAAAGAAGGGTTCCAAAGTCACGTATAACGATTCTAACTACCTTAGTTGTTTTGAGAAATGTAAAACCTTACTAACAAACGATCCAATCCTACAATACCCTGATTTCACTAAAGAGTTTGTACTAACAACTGATGCTTCAAATTTAGCGATAGGCGCGGTGCTCTCTCAAGGGCCTATAGGCTCCGATAAACCGATTGCATATGCCTCACGAACTCTGAACACTAGTGAAATAAATTACAGTACAATCGAGAAAGAGCTTCTTGCTATAGTCTGGGCAACTAAATACTTTCGCCCATATTTATTCGGCCGTAAATTCAAGATAGTTACCGACCACAAACCCCTTCAGTGGATAATGAGTCTGAAAGAGCCAAGTTCAAGGTTAACTCGTTGGCGATTAAAGCTTAGTGAGTACAATTTCACAGTAATTTACAAACGCGGTAAATATAATGTTAACGCCGATGCTCTCTCCCGGATTGAAATTAATAATGAAGAAACAAGTTCGATGGCAGTCAATACATCTGAAAAAGCTCATTCAATTTCAGGATCATCCACACTTACAGCCCACTCTAGTGGCCACTCTGAAAAAGCACTCTCAAATTCAGGGTCTTCAACTCTTACAGTTCACTCTGATGCCGAGAACCCCATCTTAGAAGTCCCCATATCAGATGAACCTTTAAATAAATTTAACAAACAGATAAGCTTTACAATAGTAAGTAATATAAAGAAACGTGCAACAGTTACCAAGCCATTTGAAACCCATACGCGTACATCCATTCAATTATCAGAGTCAAATCTCGAGGAAGACGTTATTAATGCAATAAAAGAATACGTTAACCCCAAAGTAAAAACAGGCATAGTAATCCATCCACAAACAGCCATGTACAGAATTATACCCATTATTCAAGATAAATTTAAAAGTTCTGCAATGAATTTAATCCTTACTAAAACTGAAGTAGAGAATGTTAAAGATTATTTGCGTCAACAGGAAATTATACAAAGATATCACGAGGGTAAAACCAATCACCGTGGCATAAACGAATGTTACTTGGCTCTGTCAAGAAGGTATTATTGGCCGAAGATGAAGGAGCATATTGCAAAGTATATAAATGCTTGTAATATATGTGGCCAGGCTAAATATGATCGCAACCCTGTGAGACAGAAATTTTGTATAGTACCACCTCCTACGAAACCCTTTGAGATATTACACCTAGACTTATTCACTGCTCAAAACGAAAAATATCTTACCTTAGTAGATGCTTTTTCTAAGTATGCTCAAGCATACTATCTCCGAGATGGTACAGCGGTCAGTGTAGTCCAAGCCCTTCTAAAATTTTGCACTCACCATGGTGTCCCATTGACAATAGTGACAGACCAAGGTCCCGAGTTTACCAACCAACTCTTTGCCGAATTTGTGAAACTGCATAAAATCCAACACCATAAAATACTTGCTCATAGCCCTAATGATAATGGAATGATAGAACGTTTTCATTCCACCATCCTTGAACATTTAAGAATATTAAAATTAGAACAGAAAAGTGAATCAGTCGTAAATCTTATGCCATACGCAGTTCTTGCCTATAATAGTTCCATTCACAGTTTTACGAAGTGTAGACCTCTAGAAATTATAACTGGTCATTTTGACCCACGAGATCCAATAGATATCGATCTATCGGAACACCTACTTCAACAATATACACAGGAACATAAGAAGATGGTTGCTAAAGCGTACGCTATAATAAACGAGTCCTCTTTACATGACCGTACAGTACTTACCGAAAATAGGAATAAAGATCGTGAACCTGAAATAGATTACAACCCTGACCAATCAATCTATGTACGTAATCCTATGGCAAGTCGACAAAAATTAGCTCCTCGTTACACACATGATACAGTTTTAGCAGATCTCCCCATACATATATACACGAAAAAGAAACGCGGACCCATAGCTAAATCACGCCTGAAAAGAACACCAAAATCTTCATTGTTACAGGATACTCCTGCCGATATTGTTCTACCTGGTACGAGCGCAGGACGTAACAATTGAAACATTAGAAGATGGACCCGGTTTGCTTCCTTTTAAATTAGGCCCTACCAAAGTTATATCCCATTATCATTCTTTTCTTCAAACAATTGAACTTGACGAAATTTACAATAAAATTGAAATTGTAATATCTCAGTTAAATGAACTTAGGCCTCAACTTAATAATAAAACTCTATCATTGTATGAGCCACATATTGAATATTTGTCTGATAAGATTGAAAAGGTTTCGGAACAATTGCGTTCTTTTGAACCCAATCGTGTTAAGCGAGGACTCATCAACGGAATCGGTTCAGTCATTAAAAGCATTTCAGGAAATTTAGATTATACAGATGCTATTAAATATAATAATGCCATTAGAATTCTTCAGAATAACGAACATAAATTAGAATCTGAAATTAATAATCATATAAGTCTTACTAAAGATTGGACATTACATCACTCTAAAATTTTGGATAGCATAGTAGAGAATCAGAATAAAATAGTTTCAGTTTTAAAAGTTATTATGAATAATGATAGTACGAAGGAAACGGATTTAATTAAATATGCACATTTAGCTCAGCATTTTATAATATTAAGCGATAATATAGAATCTTTATCGGAAGAGTTATATAAGTTAGAAAATAATTTAGCTTTTATTCGTGCATCGAGCACATCTCATTCTATTCTTAGCTTAAGCTCACTTAGTAATATGATAAAGACGTTGAGAACTTTATACTCAAACCAAGAAGTTCTTGAAATAGACCTTAGGAATTATTATGATATAATTAAGTTGGGATATTATTTTATCAATAGACAGATAGTGATAGTTTTCAAAGTACCGATTGTCTCTCCTGAAATCTTCAACCTCTACAAATTATCCATTGTTCCTAATAAATACCATAAAGTCCTCATTCCAAATTCACCCTATATAGCAATTCATGGAAATGTTTCTATGTACATAGAGACAGAATGTCCGAAGATCAATCTGTGGTATCTCTGCGAAACAAAACCCAACTACAAAATTGGAATTCAACCCAACTGCGTTCCACAGTTAATCAATCAGCAGCAATTAGATTCATCATGTAAACTTAGTTCTATTATACTGACGAAAGAAGCTTTAGAACAACTGGATGATATACATTATATAATGTGTTTCCCAAATTTAACCAAAGTCCAAACTTCATGTGGTCAAGATCAATACAGAACTCTTCAAGGAAGCTATTTGGCCGTAATCCCGCATAACTGTTTACTGAGAACTTCAGAATTTACTATAATTAATACTGACAATCGTATTAAGGGACAGGTACTGAAGATAATTGGATTATCACAGATGAATAGTTATTCAAGCTCAAACGAAGAACTAAGTACCATTCAACTCAATTCTATAAATTTAGAGAGCCTGCATGATAGCAACACTAAAATATCAATGCAGACACCAGTAAAACTAGATCAAGTCACAGACCAGACTATGTATCACACTACTATACCCATGTACTTCATACTATCAAGTACATTGGTTATAATCATGATCATTGCGGCCCGCCGTTACAACTTATTCAACTGTAAGAAAAACGAATCTCCGACACTGAAACCTGAACATCAAGAACAACCACAAATGGTAAAACCTGAAAATATAGAATTGAATCCAGCAACATTTCTACTGAACGTTAAAAAATAGTTGCTGTTCTACGGGGGGAGGTGTTACGTTACGGTGTGACGGAGGAATCGATGACAAACCGAAACTCACTACGGTACAATTTCGCAATACCTACAGCACTTGCAATGATGAATCGCGATGATGAAAGAACTAAATCGCCGATGCAGCGATACGTCACCACGGTGGACACCGCGCCGACGATCCGCTCCCAAGATCACTTCTGGTACATACATCGACCATTAGACACCTAATTAAGTTAATTTGAATATTGTATTCTTTTTATTAATAAATTAAGTTAAACTTATTGGTTTTTTTTGCATCCTTCGGCTGTAGCCTACGTAATTCACGTATAAATATTTTATTTTAATAGCCAAAGTACTAAAATAAACTAAAGGCAACCATAAAAGGGGTAAAAAAGTATGAGGTATGATGAGTGTTAATACGGATAAGAGAGACGACTTGTCGTGTGCATGACATTTTATATGAAAATCGAAAACAATCATTCAAGTCCGCTACACGTATAAAATTCAATTTTATACGCGTCGCTCACAACTATAATATTTTTTATTAAATCAAATCAAGTTACTATCATAACTTTAACTAATGGTATTATTGTTTTTACACACAAAGGATGCCAAAACTATAGGGTTCTGAACCCTTCGGGTATGAAATCCTGTAAATGAAGGCGTAGGCTTGACATATTAAGAGACCCGTAGCGATAAGGCGAGCGAGGTCATGATGAATAGATGCGCATCCACAGGTCAGTGATCTCGCCACGGCAGCACATCATTCCAAGTGTGTGAATTATGTTCTGATATTTCCTGAGCGAGCCGCACTCAGTCGCCGCTCCCTCCTGCACACTCGGAATCAACTGGCCATTTCTAGCTCTCGTCACAAATAATGATTCGGGAGGTTAATATTGCCACTCGAGCAATATAATTAATTTCCCGAATTCTCAGCTGATGCTGATGTCATTAAAATTTTTTGGTTAACTAGTCACTCATTAAATTCAATTCATTAACAGAATCGGATTCGAGCAAAAGATTTGCTATGAATTCGAAATTTTGATTCCATTCAGTAATATTGCTTGAGTGGCCGTTGAGGTCCACTCGTCACTGACCTACGATCTTCTATATAGTTTATACGGTAACCGTTTACCATCATGCGGGTCGGATGCTTGTTTGCTACCTTAGCAGTATTAAAACAAATAGGATTTTTGTACGTTAATTTAATGGAATCCTCTGAGGCTTTCAGAGGATTCAATTATTTATTCAGAATCTATGAAAGAGTCCATTTCTTTAATAATTTTATTAAATAAATATTCTCTGAATAAAGAAGCTTTGTATTTATTCATTCAGAATGTAAGTATTTATTTTGTTCGTGTTTTCCGATAATTATCGAGCTCCCAATGAGTTTCATTCATTTAATTTAGTTTAAAAACATACCGTCGGTTTATTTCGGATCATTTCATTTACACATAGTATGAAACTAATACAATTATAATCATTCATGTGCATTTTGATTGAATCAACTTATTGAGTTTTAACATAATTATACAGGTCGTTGTTTTGGTCAGTGACGAGCGACTCAGGGTCGATAATACAAATGATACTGGTGCTAAAAAAAATATTTAAAAAAATACTTTATTTTTTTTAAATAATAAAAATAAAAAAATTAAAATTTTGAAAATCATGTAATAAGCTAAAGTGTAGACATAATACTCAACGGGAGTACGAGGGAGTAAAGAGGTGGGGCGATGGCGGCTTGCGCCTAGCTCTAGTCTGTGCACGTGCCGAGTAACCATACTTTGCGGTAATTTTATTTCAAATTGAATAAGGTATTTCTCAACATATTTACAGTATTTAATGGAATTAAGTCCATTTTTGGGGAATATATATTTTGTACTACCGCTCCTGGGTCGCTTGTCGCCGACCAAAACAACACCCTGTATAGGCTTGTGTTTGACCACAATTACACCACGGACAATGATGTGGCTGAAAGTTGTGGGAAAACAAAGCCTAGTGCTCTGAGCTAACATCGCCATAAATAAATCTTCAATAATGTTATCAAAGAAGCTTTTTATATGAACAAATATGTTTCAAAAGCCCCGACGGACGGAGGAGGCAGTATTTTAAATAAAAAGAGTAAAGGATATAAAATCAAATCTAAATCAAAAATATATTATTCAAACAGATCGCAGGCATTTATCAATGAATCTGACTTTAATACCGGTTCAGAAAGCAGCATTTGCCGAGAAGAGCTGCCAATCAACTCAAAAATTACTCTTTTCAAAATAAACGTGGATTAATTTCAGTTTCATTGATATTTACTTTGA
Organism: Polyploca ridens; assembly: GCA_951394255.1. Classification (NCBI taxonomy): domain Eukaryota; kingdom Metazoa; phylum Arthropoda; class Insecta; order Lepidoptera; family Drepanidae; genus Polyploca; species Polyploca ridens. The sequence continues at coordinate 15,091,453 of OX596261.1, forward strand.
AAGAAACTGGAAAATCTGTAGGCGTGAAACATGTTAAATGTAATATTTTCTGACTCAAGTTAAAGAATACACCTGTCGTGGTCTCGGCACTTGCCTCCGCAGTGATGACTCGTCCTTATTTCATTTGAGACGTCGCGTCGCGTCGCGTCGCCGTCAGGTCTGTCGTCTCGTGAAACCTCTCAAATGGTTGTAATGTCGTTAGGAAGCCGTGAACCTCACCGTCAGCTTATTACGAGCTTTCAGATTTCTTTCACAGATTTTGAACTCGTTACGGGCGGGCTCAGCTTTTAAAAGTTCATTAGGTACTGCTATGTAAGCATTTGTAAAATGATTTAGCTACAACTCATCGGTATTGGAATCAGATGTACTTTGAACAATAAATTTGTGTTCGGTATTTCTAGTTACGGTTAAAATGAACTAGGGAATATGATTGATTGAATTAATAACTACAGAGCCGTTACCGCGCCAACAACGCATGGGCTTCCAAATAGCTAGTGAAGTTGCACATGCAATATACTGTAATAATTAGTTAGATATTGTAACAAATAATGAGTATTATAATATGTTTTTAAATAATTTGATGTTTATATTATTACATATAGGCTTGTACGTACATGTTTATTCTAGACAACATGCTTTTTATTTCATTGTTAAACTATAACTATATTATGTATAAGAAATTAAATGAAAAAGGATATGAAATTATCACTTCTGTGGCGTAAAGACTCCGGATGTACCAAACCAGTCGAGCGATAAGTATAATTTGTACTCAGCAGTAATCGAATCTAAACTTCATAGATTAAAGGTGCATTTTATTTTATTTTCTATATTGAAATGGTTTACACACGGTAAAAACGTAAAAGCTTGGAAGTTAGTATATGTTGAATATGTGTGGGCAGCTCGCTTCCACGTGATCGCGTCGTAACCACTCGCAACAACAAACACTCGACACACTTGTCGACTTATCGTATTAGTGGGAGACTATATTCTTGTCGAAGAAAGTATTTTTCCTTTTTTTATTGCCATGAATAGATCGCGCAGCTTAGTGACCTGGAAGTAACCTCGTTTAGGAATCCAGGGGATTTATTCACCAGAAAGTGATATAAGGAGTAAATGCGCGATAAGATTGCTGATCCCCGATATTCGATAACGACGCCAAAACGTTACGTCACAACCAATCTAACAGTTAATAACAATGTTATAGTATTGAAATAAAGATAAGGAATACGTGCGATCAATTTTTATGATCAAATTGAACAGTAACGGAACAAACCAGATCGTACCAGAAGGACTCCTACACACAAACGCTGAAAAATATGCACTCACTCATATGCGATGCGGACACCGTGCCTGATATAGCGTATTGATGAGGTCTATGTCAAAGATTTTCATAGGGCATCGTGCCTCTACCCAGAAGGATAGTCAGCCTTACAAAAGCATGACATTTAATATCACTCCGCTTGAGGGGCTCCTGAGCAAATCGCTCTCAGTTCGTATTGCGCACGGCTGTCATCGCGTCATATTCGCTGTACTGATTAAATAAAAAATTTCAACTTGCGTATTTAAATACTGTCACAACACTTATAAAAACCAAGGAAAAACTAAAAACTAACCTTCCATGTGTAAGTATTGCGATTTAGACACTTTTAATTACCTAAACTTTACTTTTAAATACTGTCAATTATGGCTTGTTTATTTCATGTTTTAAATTCTTTGGTCTATGTATGCGTGTAATGTATGCTAAGTACGTCCAGAGCGGGCCCTCTGGGTATACATGTTCAGTGGCAGCAGGCTCGGCACTCGGCAGGTACCGCCGAGGCAACTAATAATTTTATCGAGCTCGTTCGGTAAAGTGATTGTCTATATAAAGATTGTAACCCTCGTCATAAAAGTTATTTTATTGAGTTATCATACATATCTATAACAATAAAAGCTGGTGAGTTAAATATGTTATTAGGGTTAGTTATGACTAGCACTTAGGTACTTGTATATACATAGTTACTTATATACAAAGTTATGGACGATAAGCTCAGTCTTAAGACGTATACATAATATTTTATTCAAGAGGCTTTTTGGTGCAGCTTCCAACACAGCAGCATAAGTTGAGATTGGAGCCTTTTAGGCCTCACACAGCACTTTTCACGGTTCCAAAATAAACAAATTTTGTTATCTTTCTTTGAGTAATTTTACTTTATTGTTATAAATAGTAATTTTTTAATAATTTAAAGAAAATTTAGAATATTTCTGAATTACCTAAATTCAATAATATTAGGCAGGACAAAGTGACGTTCATAAAAACATGTCAGGACCAAACGAGTCACGAAACAAAGTTAAAAGGGTTATTATATCCTAAATCCGTTGTACACGTCAAGGGATAAGTGGCCGAGATTGTGCCCGGACCGTTTTACATTGTCAACGCATCGCGTCACGTTGTGAAAATGCTCGTGTATTTGCAAGTTTCCACCAACTCAAACGTAATTGTTTTTACGCTCGCGCGACCACTTTCATGGCCCGCGGACAACCCTGGTGCAGTTTATTAAAATCATGTAAAATTTACATTGTATCCAGATTTCTTATGCAAAGCGGGCAATATTAGACTCTATGTCCTGAACGATATGAATTAGAGTAGAACGAGTTCGTCGCTAATGACCGAGTTGATGTCCCCGAAGACGTTAGGGTGACGTAGTGGTGACATTATGGACGATCCGAACTATTCGTGAACTATAAGCATTAGCGCTAATACGAACCCCAAGTCGAGGGTAATTGAAAATTCTTCTTGGATACGTTTTGTTCGAAGCAGCGAATTAATAAAGAGTTCGTTGGCTGATTAATGTCGAGCTCCGACTCGAGCGATGCTATTTGCGTCGCGAAGTATGATCAGCTCTCGTAATCAAATGTTTACTCGTCTAGCGGAGGAATCAACGCGATGTACTTACGTTCAATCTGGAAGCTGCTTCAAGAATTGTATGAATGTTTACTTTATTACATATCATATCCATATTTAATCCATAATTTCTTACCCAATCTTACATTTTACAGCAATGCGTGTACGACATGAAGATAACGACCGTCCGTCGTAAAAATAATAAATACATTGAATTATTACACCAAAGATTTTCATACGGCATCGTGCCTCTACCCAGATGGATAGTCCGCCATACTAAAGCATGACATTTAATATCACTCCTCTTGAGGGGCTCCTGAGCAAATCGCTCTCAGTTCGTAATCCTTCTGGACGTTTTAAATTCTTTGTATTACACATATTCAATGTTTATTCGGAACACACAACCATCAGAAGCCTGTAGGTACGGCGACAGGCAAAGGTTACCTAACTACAAATAGTTAATAGGTATCTAAGCTCTCTCTCAGTAAGCTATGAAGTATCTAGCCATTCGATAAGTACACGCCCCTTTGTGTGGCGTGGATTAAGCAAAGCCTCAGGCAAATACTAGTGGAAAGCAATAAAGAGGTCATGGATAGCGGTACAGCGGCGTGGGTGGGAGGTAGCTCAGACGGTAATCTAGCTCCTGAAATATTTATAAGTGTTCATTACATCGGCACGCAGGCGGAGGCGCACAAATATTCGCAATGCGCTATCTCCAGCCGAATTCCAAGATGAAAATGTATCCATCTCAATTTCATTCGCTGAATAGTTCAGACAATGGTACTCTTTATGTAAATTGTTATATAAAGATTGATAGCACTCGCCTGTTCAGGTCTCATAGACGAGCTAATTGTTGTACCACTAATGAGGTATTCTCTTACAAAATTGTTTTAGAGTAGTTTAGTTAGAGTAATACCGAAATTCTACCACCAGCTTATAACCAAAATTATAATGAATTGAGAATCATCAAACTTTGTGTTTACCTACCTGTTATTAGATTTCAATTAATTCTCTCCCTGTGACGTCTAAAATTTAATACCATTGACCAGTGGCGGATTAAAGGTCCAGAGCGCTCTAGGCAATTTAATTAATTGGCGCCCCTGTACCGGCCATAAATGGCCATCATAATACACAATCAAATTTTAACTAGTTGTTTTTGCAATTACGATGACGTTGTATCATCAAACCCTAGACTTTAGTAGACCAGGACCCTTGTACTTACGCTAATGCGCGAATGAAATATGACGTTATAACTGTGAAGAACTCAAGAGGTACGACAGAACGATCATCGAAATTCAAGATTCCTCTCTGCTCTGGGAAATAGGCCTTAATGTATATGTGTGTTGACAGGTGATGATGTGTTATGAATATATCACTAGAGAACGTCCCGCGATTTCACCCGCGTAGATCCCGTTACCGTGGGAATAGCGTAGCTTTCTACAGGTGAAAGAATTTTTGAAATCGGTCTACCCCGCCCGACGCTCGAGAACGACGCGACGACGCAACAAAGGCGCAATATTGCATAATACGAGTAATATCGATACTTGTGCAATATAATCTATTATAGATTTAGATTATAGATCAGCATATAGTTCTTAATCGTCAATATGTTATTTCCTTTATTTATTTAAAAATTCTGAGCTCGCGCGCCCCTTGTAACTACACGCCCCTAGGCACGTGCCTAGTTTGCCTTACGGATAATCCGCCTCTGCCATTGACATGTCAGAAAAAGCTTTAAGAGTGCGTACCAAGCCAGAAAAATATCGCAATGTCAGATGAAACAAACTTATGTCTAATCTTCGCGTGGAGATGAGATGGAGATAGCGTGTTTCGCGGCACAAAAATGAACGAAGCGCTTCTTATCTAAATAACTCGTAAAGTATAGAATATTTTAAAAAATCGTTAGTAGCAGCCCTAGGTCATATGTTAGTGATATTATTTATCGAATTTTTGTCTTAATTAGATACACCATGAACGAATAAAACCGAAAATTCATTATTATTAGAGGTAGCTTTGTGATTTTTTTCTATCGAGGAAATTTCATTCCATTATGTTTTTGCTCAGGCAGAACCCTCGCGTATATAATGAAAATACCCATATAAAAATATTTTTTCATTTAAATACTATTTACTTGGGTAAATTTCAATTCTAAGATTGTTATTTTGCTTTATACGCAGCCTTAATATTTCAGCGAGGCAGAAAATTACGAGCACCAAAATATATAAGGTACAATCATATCAATTATTTGGGCATTCGTTCGAGATATAATTTGATTTGCTTCTCTATTGTTTTGAGGTGAATGGCCGCTGGTCCATGCTGAATACCAAAATTGAACCACTTCATCGTTCGCGGTGGAGGGGTCAACGACCGACTTCTCAAATTCTATCTACTGTGTAATCAAGTCAGCATCGTAATTTTTTTAATTTTTTTTACTGTTTATAGGCCTGTGTTTGACCGCAATTTCACTATGGTAAGTGATGATGCGGCCGAAGGTGGTGCACACACAAAGCCTAGAAGGAACTGAATCTCAAGTGTAGCTATCGGAACACACCGAATGGTGCTTGGCGACAGATTTTCAACTTGAGGGTGGTAGCCAGCCAGGCGGGTACTACAAAGTACCCTACCACCGTGCTATGGTTTCCTCACGATGTTTTCCTTCACCGAAAGCTCAAGGTCATTGTAGGATTCGAACCCGGGACCATCATCTCGGTATCCGACGTCACTACCACTGAGCTATTATCGCCTTAAATTCTTTATTTTTTATTTTTGATTCCTTATTTGAACCTCAAATTAGATGTTCTTAATGAAAATTAAATTCTAAGGGTTAGCTTGTGCGTTTCGTACCTAAATACGTTTTTCGTACATCGTACAAATTAATCAAAAGGAGCGCAATGACGTTGTTTAGGCCAAAATACCTATAATAATATTTATAGTAGAAACCTACTCATATTGAGTTTCAATGACGAGCCTCTACTTCCCGATTCCTCTCCTTTTCCCACATCATATGTGAAAGCGAGAAAAGAGCTTCGGGAATCTTCTACATACTTCGGCGACGCATCGCCAAACACGTGTGTGCGAGTAAAACGAGACGCGCGCGCCTCGCAACATTCAGTACGAAATACGCTACAGATCAAAACGCATGTGAACTTTGTGATTTGTGATAGTGCGCATAATCATTGGATTGCCATAGGAGTTCCTGGTAAGTCCTTACCTTTATCCTGGGAGGCTCCTCGTTTTCCATATTGATATTTTAACGCAAAAACCCACCAGACGTTCATTTTGTTGTTCGCCAATTTCCTACCACCAACAATGCGCTCAGATTGGCTATGTCAAGAACCAACTACACATTTAGATGCAGTGGGTAGGTACTGTTATTAATCAGTGCAAAAGCACTTAATAGTTGCGGAATTCAATAGCTCGGTATTACTACTCGAAAGGGATTTTTCCTCGATGTTTACATGTAATATTACAGTTAACAGTTCATCCGGTGTGACTAGTGGGAATGGTGTTAGTTGAACACCGAGTTAGCAGCTCATTAAAGTAAGTGAGGCGCGTATACAAGTGGCGCGGTGCAGCGTGGCGCGCTCCGCGGCGCCGGCGGTGGCGGGTGACGGACGGGGCGCGCCTCGCCTGTGAACCGCCGCGCCGCCACCCGGTGTGCCCAACTCATTAACAAATTACTGCATATCATATTATACTGGCCATTCTTGTCAAAGGGCATTAATAAAATAAGCTTTAAGGGGTTACTTCATACCGACGTTAAATAAGCGAATATTTATATTGAAAGCAAATACAAATTGTCGGCTTTTCCATTCGATTAAGTGCAGCTGATCGCTTAATCCTGCGAACGTTTTGTGAGGAAAGTTACCAAGTCACGAGTCGCGTTAACGAGCATCACCGCGGCACGCGTTGCCCCGCACCGTACCGTGCCGCACCGCACCGCACCGCGTCGTGCGTCGCATGTCTGGCCGCGTCGCGCGGTCACGTGCCTCGCGCTGCGTCTTATCTGCAATATTAAAACATCCACGAATTTACCGGAAGATACAATTTGTATTTACATCATTAGGTATGTATGGATGGAGTTTGTGCGACGAACTTTATCATGGCAATTGACCATTTGGAATTTCAACTACGTACTGCGCAAGTGCACGTGCTTTAATTAAACCAAAAAATATAATAACGTATTAAAACCCTTGACTTGCGGTTAAAAAATAACAATAGATTTCTATTGTTTTCCTCGCCTGCGCGGATCGTCAAACAGTCAAAGGATTAATGGATTTGTAATGTTTAAGTATCTACTGTTATCCAGCAAATATCAATTAACTTGTAAGTAAGCCAACTCGAACCATCTCTATAAGAATCCCGCATCTCTCGCGCACACTCACACATAAATTCAACCACACGATCGAATTTCAGAAGATTTACAGCTAATATTTCCAATCTTAAGCTTACAAAATATCGTTTTCAGGAAAATAAAACTATCTCGAATCGTACTGCAGACTCTTTATTTCGCTGCAGTAATATATTTGCAGCTTACAAACAAAATGAACATTGTTCAAAAGAGATTTCTATAATTTACCAAAAAGCCACTCCATGAACACATAATATTTTTTTCCAACAAAACTAAAAGTCTGCTTTTCGTAGTGGAAATAAAGAGAAACGCAAATGTCAAACTGTGTTGTTTAAATAAACTGGGCATTATGTCAACGGTACGGTGGATGGGCAGCGCCGACTGAAAGTACCCTCCGGGTGCTCCTCGCCCTGCCCCGGGGCGTCGCGGTCGGGGATCGAGGCAGGGCCACTGTGTTTAAACCTTCGCGAATTATTTAGCGCGCAAACACTTTAGTAAAACGGCGACATGCGGCTGAAACGTACAGAGTAGACCAGTTACAATAAACACTGGCTCGACCGTCTCGATTCTATTATAATAACGTTTTATAATACGACAAGTAGTGCAGTGCACCAACTTGCCGCGCTTTTACTTTACTTTGCGACTTCAATTTACTCACCAAGGAGAGTAGTTTTAGAGGCAAATCATGTCGTTTAACATGGCAAATTGAATAAATAAATAAATATCCTGGGACAATTCTCACACAGTGTCATCTGATCTCAAACTAAGCAGAGCTTGTACTACGGAAACCAGATAACTGATTGTACATATATACTACCTACCTACTTTTTGTTTATAAACACAAACTTAACATACATAATTACACCCTGAATCAGGACTTAGACATGTTCATGCACACAAATTGAACCCACGACCTGCGGCGCGATAGATGGACCAACTGGCCCGTCAAATTGTCCCATTATTAACTGTAAATCTTTGGGGACATGGGCAATGGCGATTATTAGGCATGTTTCATTTCATTTTAAGTCGGAAAAAATTACACGCCCGGTTACATAGTGCATGCATAGCCTGCTCCAAATCTGTGTTCCTGCAGCTCTTCTTGAAAAGCAATTGAACTTTAGATTGCCACATGGTGGATTTTAGAGCACGCCTATCCAAAAAGAAATTTACGTTGATTGTTTAGCAGAGTACACGAGCTCACACACAACATGAAGATATGAAGGAATGTTTGCGTCAATCATTGAGGCTTAGCGGCGAGGGTGACGTCAGAGCGCCACGCCGCGCCGCGCGGGTCGATGTCGAGAAAAGACAATATGTGAGCTGAGGCGTCGCGTCTCTCTGCGGTGTGTCGTGTCGTCACGTGAATATCGCGACGTGATTCAACCAACGGTGGTACTACGTTGATGAGAGACTGCGGTCGATGAAGCGATCTCCGGATTACGCGGTCAAGTAAACGGAAGCGGTTACCTATAAATACTTGCAACATCAGGGGTCACTTGCGCGTTGCCAACCGTCTCTTCACATCTTGTAGGGGAGCTCGAACAGGGGTTGAGAAGAGTTGATGTGCTGGCAAAAGTAGGGACAATATTTGGAACCTACTACAACATTGTGTGAGTACACTCTTAGCACAGCGCCGCCGCATGTAGCTCTGGCCACCTTACTCACCGTAGGAACACAACACCACATTAAAGTAACTATAGTTATACACTTAGAATTAATTCTAAAGTTATACAAATTTATAGAAAGAAAGAAAGAAGAAGAAAGAAAATACATTTATTTTGAAAGTGACACAACACAATTACATACACATAAAACAGAATAAGGAGAATAAATAGTAGTAGGCAGTATAATAAATTGTGTTGTGTGACATCAAAAACGGGCAGCGACTCAGTTGTAGACTGCAAGCCCCGTACAGGTACAGGGCTACAGCACGTACGTACGTGCTACGTTACGTTTATACGATATGTTTAGCTGTGATCTTTTGTAAGGTCGTACTTACCCAGTCGGGCTGCTCCGAATTTAGAACATGAGAGTCCGCTATGTGTCCGCTCCTCCTCTCTTATATCTTGCGTCTATCGAGTGGTCGCTTTAACTCACGCATTTTCGAATACTTATACAATTTGAGATATTGCAGCTTTCATGTACAAAACTTACACGCAGCATTGTTTATATCGTAGTAACGTCGTAATCGTTCATTGTAAGGAAAGAAGAAAAGAAAAAAAGATTTATTCAGAACAACACGCAACATTACATTAATGACAAAATAAAAAATATAAAAACAGAACAAACAATAAAAACTACACAAAAATGCAATGTTGCGTGATGCCAGGAATAGGTCTCGACTCAGCAATGTGCTAATAAATAAGATTATGAAAATAAATCGATGTTGATTGTGTATTTATTTTTCCCACAGCAGTGTACGCTCTAAAAATAAGACAGATAAAATAAAATAGGTGGAGTACGTCACCGCTAGTAATTGGTGCTCAGTGACATGTTCACAGGCTCCCAGGAGGCCAGGGTGCGGTGCGGTGCGGTGCGTCTCGTCTCACGAGCCACTTTATTGCAAGTCGCTACGAGCCCCCGCACCCTGCACCCCGCACACCACCCAGCATAATGCGACTGAGCAATGTTTTACTCGTTCAAAGGGATTTATTGAAAAACTAATATAACACCGAGGTGACTTTTCAAGTTTAGTGGGCGTTCAATCCGTGTTATTTGATTTTTAACAAATTTATTGGAAACGGTAAATTCATGGTACTTTTACTTTTGTATTAAGGATTATAGTTTCTGCAATCAGCATCGCAAGCTGATTGATTCCGATTATAACTTATTTTTAACCGACTTCAAAAAAAGGAGGAGGTTCTCAATTCGAATGTTTTTTTTTTTTTTTTTTTTATGTTTGTTACCTCATAACTCCGTCATTTATTAACCGATTTGGAAAATTCTTTTTTTATTTGAAAGGGTACGCTTCCCGTTTGGTCCCATTGTCATCAGATCAGGATTTGATTAATTCTTAGTGTACTTTGAAGTCGGTTTAAGGTTTTTGTAAAACAGTCCAATTATGTAAGAATCATTTCAAGTCATCAAATTATTTTTTTACGTACATTTGTGAATTCTGCTTGTATGTACCTCCGGAGAAATATTGATGTAATATTCGGCAGCCTCACACACAGGCAACGGCAAAGGACCAAGCGTTGTAATAACATTTGAAAATAAGAATCAGTAAGTATAATTACATTTACACTTTGCTTTCATTTACCATAATTTGATCCTTATTAACATTGCTGGATGGTGCAGTATAACATTTGTGTTCCTTATCAAAGTCACAGTTTTCGATTACTGATAGTTTTAGTAGGTGTTCATTAAAGTCGGCCAGAGACTCCATTGAGAAATAACTCTAATCTGACACTGATTTGAAGTCAGCGAAATATTTTCAATGGAATACGTCTTGCTCTTTCGCTGACTTCAAATTATATATATTTCGTTTTTCTTAAATGCACTAGAATTTGACCAAGATTTTGAGATGTTTTTCCTTTGACACCGCACCCGTAGCTCGTATCAATAAGCCAGGCCGTCACACATATTTGTCCATATCTTAAAAACTACTGAACCGATTCCGATGAAACTTCCACTGTTCCCTAAGTTGAAATAATTAAGTTAAAGAATGGTTACAATCCGATCAATATCTTCGGAGATATGCGTGGACAAACATACAAACATACATACATACTAATAGGGTCCCGAAGGGCACCGTTCGGGTACGGAACCCTAAAAACATTGTCCGTTCAATTTACAAATCACAACAGAGAGACCAGTCCAATGGTTGAGCGACAGACATCGCAAATATGTTGATATTATTTTATTTTGTAAAAATGTAAGTAACATGGTACAAAAGTTATGAGCTCGGAGAAAAATACGAAACAAACTGGTAGAAAGTTTAATAAAACATCCCGGCATCAGTTTATGCATGAGTTTCGCAAATGAATAAGTTTCAATGAGTTTATTAGAAAGGGTTTCTTTATTCCGAGAATCAGATACATCAAACTAATGTCCAGTTGACGGGTGTGAATATACTGTGATTGAATACCTTCAAATTATGTGGGCTACCTCCTACTATCGTAACTTTCGCCATAGACGGGGAGTCCATCCCCATACTGTGCGGTTTCAAAAGAGCTTCTTATAGCGGTCGCTGAGGCTGTGGTATAAGCTCTACACCGTGGTGCACCCAAGGAAGTACCCAAAGGAGCTCCTCCTTTTTGGGGTTTTACAAAAAAGGTGTGAAGAGATGTTTGCAAGGTTGGCAACGCGCGAGTGATACCCCTGGTTTTGCAAGCGAAAAAGTGTAACATTTAAATTTGAGGGACCAGTTGCCGTGGTTTAGTCCACCTATCACACCGCAGGTCTTGGGTTCAATTCCCACCCAGGACATGTATTTGTGTGCATGAACATGTCTGCATTTTTTTTATATCACTAAGGTCGCAAACAAGCATACGGCCCGAGTGATTGTAATAGGTTACCGCTAGCCTATGGACACTTGCAACACCAGGGTTATCACTCGCGCGTTGCCGACCCTGCAGAAATCTCGCAAGGCGACGACATAATATCAGCGTGAGGTACCCCACCTCAACATTAGGCTGAGTCGGCCGTCTTTTTCTTCTTCTTCAGACACAGAAATATGCATGTCCTAAGTCTGGGTGTAATTATATATAATTAAGTAGGTATGTATTTACGAACAAAAGTAGTATATGAAGAAGGTTATCAGTTGTCTGGATTCCATAGCACCTACAAGTTCTGCTTAGTTTGGGATCAGATAACTGTGTGTGAAGAATGTCCCAGGATATTCATTTATATATAATTGTCGACGTACTGGTCTTATCTGTACGTAACACAGTCACGTGTGAGTGTCCTCCCTCGAGAACGCGGAGGCTGTGGGTGCGTGTCTTCTATATTTAGCTTTTGGTTTCAGTTGATCCTTTATAGCGTGTTGCGAGCACGTCGCGTCGTCGCGTCGGTAGGTATAGGGATAGGTCGGTGCGTCAGATAGGTATTTGTATTATTTTGAAAGTTCACACCCCAAATAGACTAATTTATAAAGTTACTAAACAAATTCATATTCAGTTGGAGTTCCGAATGTTTCAAGGGTATTTATTTACACAATAAATCGAAATTTCTATGTCATAGGTAGCACGTTACCCTAAAAGGAACTAGCTCCAGCCACTGGTTCCACGATGTTTTCCTTTCCTTTTTTAATGTATTCCACGTCACTACCAAAGTTTAAAATTGACTGGTTTTTGTCTGTATCGTTTTACTTACTTCTACTAACTACTTCAAATATCATGAGCGGCCTTCTTAATTTGTCATAAATTCTTGTACAAATGTAACGTCATTATAAGGCTCATTGTAATGTTTTGAAGCGTGCATGAACTTTCGCAACCGTTAACAGCGTCGGCATTCAGTGTCGGTATACGTCGGTAAGATCTCTACTGGGACTTGGGAGCATTGGCGCGTCGCGACAGAGATAAACTTTAGAACGTTTGTTGCATTATTTTTTTACATATTAATTAATAAATAAACAGAAAATATCATTTTATTGCATTATTATTCGCATCTTAGCTACGTCTATCATTTCTCATTTCGTCTGCCCCATTGGTGGCTCAATATATTGATGCCTTTAAAACTGACATAACAAGGCAATCAGGGTTAAACAGGAAATACCACCGAAATCACAAAACAGGTATTCAATTTTAATGTTACCTGATCTTTAAGCATCTCTCAAGTTTTTCTTTCCAATTTCCCAGATTATGTGTAGTAGGAATGATTTTCAATATAATCATCTCCGTATACAATACTTCAATATATCAATCAAACAGATAAACATTCTATTGAACTATACCTACATATAATGATAATCTGTGAGAGTCCCGTCCGCCACAGCTCTATGGAGCAGAAGCGATCGTAGAACAGTGTAGTGAGCTCAACTGCACTACGGATTATACTCAATTAAGGGTATTGTTGCTAACTGCACAACTAAATTAATAGGCAGTAAGTTACAATGTTAGAGCTTTAAAGTTGTTTTATGACTCACCTATAAAATTGAGAGACACTTTTCCAAAGATATGAGAAGTTAAGAATAATAATAATAATTTAACAAAATTATTACAAGCTTAGAAGTAACAAATAGACAGTAATATAGAAGGGACTACTTTTTATGATAGATGACTAAGCTATTTTATGTCCATAAGAAATGGAAGCTTAGACCCACATCAAACGGTTTTAGAATCTCGATCCATTGAATCCCTCCCCACTCGCACACAGGTAAGTGGGTGGCACCCTAACGAGCACTAAGGTGAAACCGATTAACTAACCAATAAACCGAATCGGTTCGTAGTACTGTTGCGGGCGACGCTCAGTCGACCGACGTCACGCCGGCGCCGGCGCCGCCACCACTGGCAGCGAGGCGAATTTTCTCTGATATATCAATAACACTTACTTACTCAATTGATTACTAAATTAGGTGTAACATTAACTTCCATTTTAATGACCAATATATTTGCACACCAAAACTCGGTAAAGCAGGCTTTGAACTGAACTTTATTGTGTTTACCACATTTTGCTACCCATTCATGCAAATACATTTAATTTAAAGTAAAAATGTATCTTTAAAGATACACTAAAGTAAATAAAAACAATATAATAGCAAATGAAATACTATCTTATAGTTTTTAGTATGACTACACAAATGCTTGTTCTAAAAGCGAAGCGCTGTATAATGTCACAACTCTGTAAGCCTTTAATCAAAGTCAAAGTCAAAGCCATTTATTCAATTTAGGCCCCAGAAGGGCACTTATGAAGTCAATCAACCTCTTAGTACAGCACATCAGACTTATCTCCTCTTTAATCTTCTTTGTAGTGGAACTAGGCCTTTAGTCGTGATTTCGAGAATACTCAGTGTTTTGGCCGCATTCGATTCCACAATCAATATTTAATGGGCGCTTAGACTAGTCCGGCTGTAGATAATACGAAATAATTGAACATTCTACACTGATCGAATACTGCTTTGTAATTGATATTACATTTACATTTAAATGTTTAGAGACTATGTTTTTATAGAGTTACGAGTACTACATTTATTAATTTATTCAGTGTTATAAACGTTTACTCAGTGCTACGACAATGCTAAGACTTTGTTTCAGCAGAGCTACGTTTATGCTAAGGTAATGTTACGACATTACTACGACCTGGCTACGACAGTGCTACGTTGTTGGTAGAGTAATATTATTACGTTGAAGTGCTACGACGGTGCTCCGTCAGCGCTACGTTGGCGATATGGCGATATGGTAGTGCAACCAACTCTATGTTAAATAAAAAGTCTTGATACACCGTTTTTATGAAAAAAGGACTCATTAGCAAAATTAAAATTTTTTTTTCAAATGTAATAAAAGCCGTACGCTTTACTTTTTTAAATTAAATGGAGTCCAATTTCGTGGCATGCTCCAGGGAATCAAGGTAGAAAAAAATTATGAAAGTATAATGTGTTTACTTAAGTAATGCAAAGTCAGAGTTTCGTTCATTTACCTGTACTAATGTTATACTGGTCTGAGTAATTTGAACAAGTATTTAACCAACTAATGAGTAAGCGAGTGTCACGAGCCATGAGCAAGTTGACATAGTCAAACAATAACTAAATTAATATGCAATACAAATGGATCGTAGTTAGTTGTGACTCAGACGAATTGTAGTTTTATTGCATAAAACTTACAATTCGTAGGTAATAGCTAACACTAGAAAAAAATAAAGAAGGATAAGTGTTTATTTAAAATCAATTTTCATTAAAAAGAAACAACAAATATTTTTATAAAGTATGTGACGCGGTGAACATTCAGCAGAGTTGCAACATGACGCTAGTTTTCAGTGGTACCTTTAATATGCATGGAGCTGGGGAATGGCGGCGATTACATTTAAAACTATTTCAAACTGTATTAAAAAAAACAGAAACTGCGTTTCCACAGTATCACTCACTTAGTGTTGGGTACAATTTACAACCCGTGAATATATAGATTTTAAACTTATTATTGAGTAAAAGCACTACTTACTTTATGGATTAGATACATTACAGATTAGATAACAGTGTGCAAAGAATGACCAAATTGGTTTCATTTTTATCATTTGTTACTTGTCCGTTAATTGCACAACAATCGTAACACAGTCGCAGTCATGCACTATCACCGCCGCGTGCACAGCTCCGCGCAGTGGGTGGCACATACAATATTAATAGTTTACAATGTAATTGCCGTCAACTCCACGCATATTAATTTTAAGCATTTCATGCTAATTAGCGTAGTCTAGTACAGAGTGAGTGAGCTAGGTGTGAGCGCTGAGCTAGCTGCAGGATGCTCACGTGAGCTAGCTAGTTAAAGGGTACCATCCCGCGCGGCAGCCATTGTATTGCTTATCACTTTACTTAACTACACCATAAGACACACTATAGTTAAAGTAAGACTTAAGTAAGTCATGCTCACTTTAAGGTCTCTGCTTGCGGCGGCGTCGTGTGACGGGTCGCTCACTTCCCTCCAATATGGCGAGTAGGGCGATGGCTGCCACACGCGTCATACTTGTGAACAGGTGCTGCTTGTGGGGGCTGGTCTGCTTAAGTTTGCCATTTATTTATTTACTTATTAAATATAGATTCAGACTACTTTGTAGTTTTGCCGCCTCGCCGGGGCACGCAATTGTTGTCAGTGCGATTAGAATGTAAATATTATGTAATGAATCTAAGCTTGTTTTGAAAAGAGTAATTGCTGAGTTTATTGCCGGCTCTTCTCAGCAAATGCAACCTTCCGAACCGGTATTAGAGTATTAGAGTCAGACTTTTCATAAGTGCCTGCGAAGGTCTATTTGAATAAATGATTTTGAATTTTGAATTTTGAAAGTGTAACTAAATATACAGTTGGATTTTCGAGATGGGATTGTATGGCCAAATCCAATTAAACTATGAAAAATAGAGATAAGTAGTGTAAGAGCTATAAGGTCGATTTATAAGAAAACCAAAATTGCATTTTCAAGTCAAATCCATTTATTCAATTTAGGGCCAATTGGGGCACTTATGAAGATCGAAACTACTAATTACATAACATTATTATTACATAATTTTTTAATCTTTTACATCGAGAAATCTTTTTTTTGTTTTTGCTTTTTTTAAATATTATTATTATATTAAATGATTACTTGCTAATAAGGAAATTTAAGAAAATTGCTCATTTTTATAGTTCCGCACCCAAAGGGTGTCAACGGGACCCTATTACTAAGCCTCCGCTGTCCGTCCGTCCGTCTGTCCGTCTATCTATCAGGGGCCTGTATCTCATCAGCCGTAATAGGTAGACGACAAAATACCCTTAAATTTTTATAGATACTAGAAAAGTCTTTTCGGATCCCTTAATGTGCGAGTCCGACTCGCACATGGCCGGCTTTTGCCGAGTTCATTGTTTTTATTTTCATAGAATGAATTAATATTAATGAAACTCATTTGAGTGAAATATTAGATACACAATTATCCTACGTAGGGCATCCTTCACACGAGGCTATCTGATTCCTAATTACGCAGCGCCTGCACTATGAAAACTGATATAGCACTTAACATAACATTAGCATAACTTATATACTTGAGATTCTATTATTTTCATTATGTTGTTAAAGGACGCGTGTCCCATCTCACGGCATCGGGTTAAGCACTCAAATCGTCTTGGGTTCCCACTCCCACGCAAACTGACCAGACTAATATTATCACAAAACACAGCTGAAATAAATTCAAATAACAATCAATCCCACCAAAAACATTTTCATGTAAAATGTTGCCGCCAAGACATATGGCTCGTACTGTCAAAAAGTTATCAGATCTCATGTAGAGCCAAGCTTATAACTACATGCACTTACTCTATAAGCCCTAACTTCACAACCTCTACACACCGTAGTTAAAATTTGTGGCTTTGCCGTTTCGCTACCGTCACATGGGAGTAAGGTGAAAAATGTATTCACTGTTCATTGCTTTTTTGTTATTCAATAGTTTGTGTAGTATTGAAACGGCCAAGCCACAAATTTTGACTACGGTGTGTAGAGGTTGTGAAGTTAGGGCTTATAGAGTAAGTGCATGTAGTTATAAGCTTGGCTCTACATGAGATCTGATAACTTTTTGACAGTACGAGCCATATGTCTTGGCGGCAACATTTTACATGAAAATGTTTTTGGTGGGATTTCACTTCTTTTTTTTTTGTTTGAAATTTCCAAGTTTTATAATTTTTTTGTTGTTTGTGTACTAATACAAGCTTACATACCAAATTTCAGCTTTCTAGGACTTCAGGAAGTACCCTATGAGTTTTGATGATCATCAGTGAGTCAGTGACGAAATCAGGATTTTTTAGATATCAATAAAATCTAAAGTATAAGAGCTATGGTATTGAAACTTAATATGCTTAATAAGTTCACTATTGACATCATGTTCCGAGAATTTTGTTTAAGTCAAGTCAAGTCAAAGCCATTTATTCAATTTAGGCCCCAGAAGGGCACTTATGATTTATCTGGTATAATCCAAACCCAAGTTATGAGGGTTCAAAAAAACGACGAAGCGCTTCGAGAAAAGGTAGGTAGTGCCCTTTCGCTTCGCTTGGCTGTCTTGGCGGGGGGCACTCCCGTGCCCCCAGATATATGGGTGCATCCCTCCCCCCCCCCTGCACACTAGTGGCCACGGACCGCAGCGAGCGGGGCTTAATTGGTCATCTGCATATCGGAAACGGATGCTCGCAGCTTACTTGAACATTAACGTTTGCAACAGTTATTGTTCATTCATTGTTTTAATTGTTTGTCCGTTTAAAAGCGCTCATATTGAATTAACTGTCCAACCACTTTAAATAATGTATTGTTTTTGTACACGAGCTATATTTCGTGTCATTCGCGGTGATCCATATTTTTCATCAATAGTGAATATTTATTTTTAATCAGAATTTTATTTTATTGCGCGATTAAAAAGCATCCGTTAAATTTCAAGTAAGTTTTTGAAACAATTTTGTAAGTGCAAGCTTTGAGGACCTTTTTTATTGAATAATCCCTGCGGAAGATCAGCTACATACATATCTATTTTTACATGTTTATTTAAACGGGAAATTTATTTACTTAACCGATGAGTTCCGACAGTTGCACTTGTTAGCCTTAGAAAATATATATGTCTAGAAAGAGTATCCCCATACTACATGACTTTTAAAAAGTGGCCAACTTTGCTACATCTTATCCTCGCGTTACGTCATTCTGCTTGTCATAGTGACGTTTATACCAGTTACCAGTTCTTGAAAAAAAAGAAAATGGGGAAAAATATATTACGGTGTCGATATCTTTTTAAACTCCGAAAATAAAAGTGGAATCGGGATAATACATGATAATAAGAATAAGATTAATGGCGCCGATATAAATTAATACTTATTATTTTTACTTTGATGTCAACGAACAGTAATTATTTGCGTTGACGTTTCAAATCAAGCAAATCAATTTTTATTTTTATTTTTTTTTACTCTCTATAGGCCTGTGTTTGACTGCAATCTCACCATGGTAAGTGATGATGCGGCCGAAGGTGGTAAGCACACAAAGCCTAGAAGGAACTGGCTCTCAAGTGCAGCTATCGGAACACACCGAAAGGTGCTTGGCGACAGATTTTCAACTTGAGGGTGGTAGCCAGCCAGGCGGGTACTACAAAGTACCCTACCACCGTGCTATGGTTTCCTCACGATGTTTTCCTTCACCGAAAGCTCAAGCTCATTGTAGGATTCGAACCCGGGACCTTCATCTCAGTATCCGACGTCACTACCACTGAGCTATCATCGCCATTAAATCAAATCAAGTCACATCGAGTCAAATCGAGTCAAATCAAGTCAAATCGAGTCAAACCGAGTCCAATCGAGTCAAACAGAGTCAAACCGAGTCAAATCGAGTAAACCAAGTCAAATCAAGCAAATCTAGTCAAATCCAGTCAAATCGAGTCAAATCGAGTCAAACCGAGTGAAATCGAGTCAATAAGTCAAATCGAGTCAAATCCAGTCAAATTGAGTCAACCCGAGTCAAATCGAGTTAATCCGAGTCAAACCAAGTCAAATCAAGCAAATCCAGTCAAACCGAGTGAAATCAAGTGAAATTGAGTCAAAACAAGCAAATCGAGTTAAATCAAGTCAAACATTTTTTTTGGCTAGGTCCAGAGATCTTCACTACGGCTTCTCCGAATGATGTCTATCCATTGGCTTCTTAAAATTGGATCAATTGGTATTCTGTAAAAAAAAGTCTTATTATTTAAGTCAGTTATTACAAAATTAAAAAAAGGTGATTCGACACGCGTGTATGTAATATTATTGGAATTGCAACATATTCACAATTTAAAATAGTATCCGCCATATTGAACTATTTAGTTATTGGTCCGATTGCTCTCAAAATTGATATTTGAGAGGCCCTTGGACCATATAACATAAATTTTTACTCAAAATTGAAAAAAAATTGCCGCCATATTGAACTATTTAGTTACTGGTCCGATTGCTCTCAAAATTTATATTTATGAGACCCTTGGACCATAAAACGTGAATCCATGCTAAAAATTAAAAAAGTGTCCGCCATATTGAACTATTTACTTACTGGTCCGATTGCTCTCAAAATTGATATTTGTGAGACTCTTGCACCATATAACATAAATCTTTGCTCAAAATTGAAAAAAAGTGTCCGCCATATTGAACTATTTAGTTACTGGTCCGATTGCTCTCAAAATTGATATTTGAGAGACCCTTGGACCATGTAACATAATTTTTTGCTCAAAATTGAAAAAAGCGGCCGCTCTACTGAACTATTTCATTACTGGTCTGATTGCTCTCTCAAATATGAATTTTGAAAGCAATCGGACCAATTACTAAATAGTTCAAAATGGCGGACACTTTTTTCAATTTTGAGCAAAGATTTATGTTATATGGTCCAAAACTGTCCCAAATATCAATTTTGAGAGCAATCGGACCAATAAATAAATAGTTCAAAATGGCGGCCACTTTTTTTAATTTTTAGCATAGGTTCTTGTTATATGGTCCAAGGGTCTCTCAAATATCAATTTTGAGAGCAATCGGATCAGTAACTAAATAGTTCAATATGGCGACCATTTTTTTCAATTTTGAGTAAAAATTTATGTTATATGGTCCAAGGGTCTCTCAAATCTCAATTTTGAGAGCAATCGGACCAATAACAAAATAGTTAAATATGGCGGCCACTTTTTTGAATTTTGAGCAAAGATTCATGTTATTTGGTCCAAGAGTCTCCCAAATATCAATTTTGAGAGCAATCGGACCAATAACTAAATAGTTCAATATGGCGGACACTATTTTAAATTGTGAATATTTTGCAATTCCAATAATATTACATACACGCGTGTCGAATAACCTTATTTTTTTAATTTAGTAATATCCGACTTAAATAAAAATGTAATAAACAAAATGTGCATGGTACGCACATATACAAGTTTACATCGTACGCCTATGCAACGCGGCACTACGTAGTTCAAATGATTTTAAACAGATGGCTGTACAGTTTACTTGTATGAAGAAGTATTTTACAAAATGTTCCGGTGACCGCATCCATGGTTATATACATCACTGACTATGATGGAAAAACCGAAAACGACAAACACGTCAACTTAAAAAAAATAGGTCCGCCATCTTGAAATTCAAAATGATATTCGTAATTAGCTCGAGGAAAATCTTAAATTAATACCCATTTTGATTTATTCATTACTGAAGCGACTACTTATCTTACATGACATAATCGTCATTAGTATTAAAAAAAAAACATTCGACTTTCCACTCAAAAATTCGACTTGTCCACCGTCGCTTTTGATTTATATCAGTATCTACATACTCGTATTTAACTATTGACTGATATTACCATGGGAGTTTTGAGTTCAAAAACTGGCAGCACAGGCAACACATAAAAAATGGCGCTTACTCAAAATATTTATTTTCGAAACATTTCAATGGCTTATATTGCAGAAACTAATAGGAAATATTGTTACTTACCGATGATAGGTGAGTTTTTTCGTTGGTCTAGATCGACCCATGTAGTTTTTATACACTTTTATCACACAAAACGACATTTTGAAACAATACAATTTTGGTGAATTTGGTTGTGTCCCAGTGACGTCTCGACTGACACTGAAGACGGGAAAATGATTAAGCCCCTAACAGTTAGGGGCTTTTTTTATCTACGCGTAAACAGCTTCGTAGCTCCGTCTGGATATATCATTAGTCAAAGTTGTTAGCTATATAGTTGCCTTTTAATATTTGTAAAGGTCGCCAACACATTGCCAATCATGAACAATCATGTATCTTACGAGTATAAATTGGGTTGGAAAATAATATTATGGCATAATTGGATTTTAATGACCCGATCTCGGTGCATTATAATGTTGCATGTTGTTTTTGCAACTGTGTTTATTTTGGAGTAACCTCAGTGGAGATAGGTTTCGCCTGCTGTTTGAAGAACGTTCCGCAGGGTTCATGTCGGTCGGTATACCCGCCGACGATGCCAAGAGTAGGAGGCGGAACGTGTCTCCATTGATATTCCTCAAACAAAGATGGCTTTTCATTTTCATTATAGAATGTTTTCTTTCAGCTTGTTGGATTTATTATAGGTTACGACTTTGTTGTGACATTTGTACATGACCACTGACATAGACTAGTATCAGTAGTTTTTCTATAATAGAATAGGCAAAGGTCACACGTTCATACGGCTTAGTCCCTTGTGAATTTTTCTATTATAAGTGGAGAACGGGGAGTAAATGGAGATGAGTATGAACTATGACTTTGGCTTTTTTCTCGTCCAAAAGATGTATTTAATAGTTTATGTCAATTTTCTGCGTTTGGTCACACGTCGCCTTGTTTTTAGTTTGGTTTGTCTATGGAGTTTGGCTGGAATTACCTTGAATTCTAGGATTTCTCAATGGATTGTCTATAGCAATTCGTCTAGATAGTCGTTGATTGCCTCCATCCTTTTTTCTTTTCAAGGAGGTCGCCGCATACGTAACGTCCAAAAGTTTATTTATACCATTTATACATAGCTATAAATAATTGCAATCGTGAATCATTATCTATTTGTGCAAGTGATTTTCCTATTGGAATTCTTCCTCACGTATAATAACGCTGTTATTTTTCCCAATTTGTCTTAGGCAAATGTGTGTGCTGGACAACGTGCTATCGAGGTCGCAGCGTTGGCCATCCAGAATGGTGAATTTTTCCAACCACGATTAAAAGAATGGAGCGGCTGGTAAGCTTCCTATTTACTGGCTTCTCCTCGATCAATCGTTGCACATCTATAACATGATCTCATACATAGAAATGTGCTCTTTGTTTCAGAGTGCCGCTCCAAAATTTTCATTGTAATTTTTTTTTTTACGTTTCATCGAAATAAAACGAGCTGGCGTGACCCTTGACATCTTCGGGTATGTTCACGCCCAGTTTTTGAGAAGCACATATGTGACGAAGGGCCTCTACATGAAAATGTAAGTGACCACCTTTACTCGAATATCCAGAGGGACTCTTCGTCATCACAGTGTCCATGTTTGTGTCTTTTCCAAATAAAAACTTTCACAGTGGTTTAATTAATTAAGAACCTGACTTGTGGAAGGACCCATCCACAAGCCAGCAACCTTGTATCATTAGTTTAAGTACTAATCTTTTTTTTAAACAAGTAGAATCATTTATAAAAGAAACATACACATGTCAATACATTTGTTTTATGTATAACAAGAAAGAAATTATATCTATATACTTTAATGAAACGTATTATTGTGTTTAATTTCATTTTCCAGCGGTAAAGCGCTGGTGGCGCCCTTAAGAACCGTGCATTATTAGTATAAGTAACTAACCCATAGCACAGCCTTACCTTACCGTACCATACCTTTCTCCTGAGTGTAACAACCACTGGGTGTGAACGAACACCACCACCCCTCTACCCTGAGCTGGCCCACTTGATGTGAAGTGCACGCTTCGCGTTAACTTTTTTTTTTTTTTATACCACTAAGGTGGCAAACAAGCATACGGCCCGCCCGATGGCAAGCGGTTACCGTAGCCTATGGACGCTTGCAACACCAGGGGCATCACTCGCGCGTTGCCGACCCTGAAGAAACCTCTTCACACCCTTCTTGAAGAACCCCATGCTGTACTCCTTTGGGAAAACCACGGCGGGGAGCTCATTCCACAATCTGAGCGTCCGCGGAAGAAAACTCCTTTGAGCCCGCACAGTTCGAAACAATTCTGGTTTCAATGTGTGAGGATGGATTCCCCGTCGATGGCGAGAGTTGCGATGGTAGAAGGTGGCCGTGGGCATCAAGTCGAACAATTCCTTGGAACACTCCCCGTTGTACAAGCGGTAGAACACACATAAAGAGGCAAAGTCTCTCCTCAGACTGAGGGGCTCTAAACCGTTTGTGAGCTCGGGATCGTCGACAATTCTAGCGGCACGTCGCTGAACCGAGTCTAAAGGCCCAAGCTGGTATCCAGGTGCCCCCGCCCACAGATGACAACAGTACTCCATATGAGGCCGGACTTGCGACTTATAAAGTTGCAGCCTTTGCCCCGATGTGAAGTACTGCCTCGCTCTGTTGAGCACTCCAAGCTTTTTGGATGCCAGCTTAACCTTGTCTTCCAAGTGACTTCGGAACAAAACGTCGCTAGAAATGTCGACGCCAAGGATCCCGATGCTTTGACTGATGTTCAAGGAAGTGTTCTGGAATTGTGGAGCCACAGACCATGGGGTTTTCTTAGCGGTGAACGCGCAGGCTTGAGTCTTGGTGGGGTTGAAATGGACTAGGTTTAGTCGACCCCAATCGGAGACACTAGTTAGTGTACTCTCGATTTCAGACACCAGCCGTTCGCGGCTTTCCTCCACCTCGGAACGAGGGATATTTGCACGGCCCGCGTATTGAGCGTCCCCTGTACTGTCGTCCGCATAGCAATGAATGCCGTCAATAGACAGCATATCATTGATATGCAGAAGAAATAGTGTTGGGGACAGCACAGAGCCTTGCGGGACGCCGGCATTTATGTCCATGCTATTGGAGCAGCTACCGTCGACGACGGCTCTTATGCATCTGCTGGACAGAAAGCTGGCAACCCATTTGCATAATCCCTCGGGAAGCCCGTATGCTGGTAACTTCGTGAGAAGACCCCTGTGCCAGACCCGATCGAACGCCTTCGCCACATCTAGGCTTACTGCCAATGCCTCACCTTGACTCTCGATGGCGAGTGACCAACGGTGCGTGAGATACACAAGGAGGTCACCAGCTGAGCGACTGTGGCGGAAGCCATATTGTCGGTCGCTCAACAACTCGTGATCCTCCAGGTATCTCAAAAGCTGCGTGTTGATCACACGCTCCATGACTTTGGAGAGAAGGGAGGTGATGGCGATAGGCCTGTAATTAACTTGCAACAATAACTAGATTAATATAATTATAATAATAATAATAATAATAATTTCTTTATTGGCATACAACATTACAGCTTATTTTTGAATCCATAGGCTCCCGAACTAGTAAAACTGTGTTTCAGGAGCCAGTGGCTTCTCCCATGACATAGTGTAAATAAAATGTTAATATTCCGACTTGACAATACTACGAAAGTCTAAAAAAAATAAAATAAAATAAGTCTAAAAAATAAAAGAAAAAGAATAATACCAGAAGATTAAACAAAAACGTAGAGCAAGTCATGCCGCTAATGGCTAAAATTAAAAAGAATACATCCTTATATTTATTTAAATATCTCAGCTATTTTAATTCACTGCAACAAATAGATACCACATTGTTAGAATTGTAACAATCTCTTTTATAATACCTATTTTTGTATCTCGTATGTTGTATTGTAAGGCTATTACTCATCATATATATACGGATCGAGCAGCTAATCCCGCTCATTTCTCACTGTTACTATTGCTACCAGTTTGATCTTTCAATAAATAAATATCCTGGGACATTCTTCACACATGGATATCTGATCCCAAACTAAGAAGAGCATGTATATTATTGTAAAAACGAGATCCACTTACATTATGATTATTTAAAACACCTATTATAATAATTAATTATAAACTGCTCAAATAACAGATACTAACTTCATCTAAATCATAAAAATGACCCGACGTTAATTTATTTATTTTGAATATTGAAAGTGAAAATAATAATTTTATTTAATTAATGCAATGTTCATTCAAGTAGACAGTCGTAAAGTTATACAAAGTCAGATAGGCTGGCTCAGTTTTGTAGTAGGTACGGTTTACCGATAAATTTCATACATATTTCTCAAAGTCGTGGAAAGGTGGCAGTAAATATGTAAATTTTCGTCGTCGAAACTAATCAGTTCCAACTTTGTACAGACTTGAGAGGGAGCTAAAATATGAGATCGGTTTGTCTTCAAGTACGTGACTGCGTGTCATACTTAGATTCAAAATCACAAGCAAGCATTTTGATGTTCTCTTTAATAAAGAATGTTAACATGAGACTACACTCTATTAATAATTGCCGTATGAAACACCCTCTAGCTATAAAATAAAAACAAATGGAGTGCAAGGCTCCAGCGTCACAATATTCAAATATGAATGTGCTGCTACATTCAGTTGAAGTTAACTATGTACTAGTGCAATGAATAGTCATTAGCTCAGCACAAAGAGAAGCACGAGCGAGTGGCGCGTATGTCACCGGCACTTAGCGTAATGTTCGCGGGCCGCACCGCATCGCACCACATTGTACCACATCTCACCACACCGCGCCACACAGCGCTAACGAACTCACACTATTCGCAACACGGTACGCTGCGCTGCGCTAACACAAATATTGCTCGTCATTACCCACATCACATCACATTTCATCACGTCGCGGTCGTATGTATCACAATGACGACGCCCGACATGTGTATAATGAGAGACGTAATTAAAGCTGTGAACAATTAAAACAAGTGAAACGCGTACACCGTCACATCACCGGCGATAAGCGACTCTACGGCCTGTATTATGAGAAACACATCTCAAAAGTAGATTCAGTTAATTGAAAATAAACTTTATATCATATGTTTGCATCCAGCGTTTCCCAGAACCGTTTGAAGTGGAAATCAATGGGGGAGGCCTATGTTCAGCAGTGGACATCCGTGGGCTGATATGATCATATGTTTAGGTTCCAAATTCAATTGTTTTACGAGTAACAATATCTTTCCTCAAATCTTGACATGATCTTTGATTGAAGTTCTAAAATTATATGGAATGTGGTCTCTATTTGAAGTGATATTACCAGTGCATCAATTTAAAGATTTAACATACTAGAACCCAGCAGGGGTAAGTTCCTTGGTTTCCTATCAACACAACCCTGTGTCCCAAATGTTCTCTCAGTAATAATATCTATACAAGTGTTTTATATCATATTTTTTTTGTCATTGTTACAGTTCTTTATTTTTACACAATAAACTTTATGGAAGTCAGTCATAATTTTCATTTTCTTCAACTGCATCATCTACTACTTTGAATGCTCCGGTCGTGGGCTGATAGTAGAGCTGATAGCCAACCATGCCACGTCGGGACAAACTTTTCTCTTCACTCATAGAGAAAAAGATAAGTAGATAGTGATTCGCTAGGTGGCGCTCATTGAGTTGACGTAATGAATTATTTCTCTCGCAATAAAATAATTAATATTTAATAATTAACTAAGTGTTAACGCAAATAAGTGCTAATATTGTGAAATTATAGTGCATTATACCCAATACATGTGAAATAAGAGTGTATAATTACTACAATAACGATAATAAACAGTAGTGGAGTGCCGGTTTTCGAGCGGTGAATAAAAACTACAACTTTCTTACCAAGAATCATAATTATTCTATCGATATAACGGCGATTGAGTACTATAACTGTCGTTCAAGTGAATAAAAACCTTAAGTGGTTGAAAAGAACTAGCAAAAGTGTTTACCATAATATCACAGATTTATAACCTCAAATCATACAAAGGTGAACATAGTAGATAACTACAGTTACTTAACTACGCCGTGATCTACAGTGGGGGCTCGTTGTTATTCCAATATGAATTGCGCCAAGTGTTGTTCAGTGATTAAAAATGAAGAACTGCTTAAATGCTGCGCATGTCTTAAGCACTATCACTACCACTGCGCTGAATACAATGAAGCTGACTACAAAAAGGTACTACCGATGAACAAATCCAAGTTAAAGTGTATGCCCTGTAAACAAAAGAAAGGTCTTAACTCCCCACTTGTTAATCCAACTGTACAAGAAGACCACTCGTCTATTATCAACATTGATATCAATGAACTCTGGAAACGTTTAGATCGCAAATTCGACGATATTAAAACCTCCATCACATCCTTGGAAATCTCCTTTCAAGATAAAATACAAGAGATTTTAGAAGTTACCTCCTCGCTCAATTCCAGAATAATGCAGGTTGAAAATAATATTACTGGAATAATCGACGATTCTAAAAAAATACAATATGATAATGAAGAACTACGCAAGGAGAACATTGCCCTCAACAACAGCT
>OX596261.1:15119474-15151984 GCA_951394255.1 Polyploca ridens
CCCTCCGCGCCGCTGACTAGTCGCTCTCGGCAACTTGGACAATTAACCGCAACATTAAATTATTACACAAATAATTATATTACAGAAGGAAGTTACATAATATAGCTGAAAAACAACACTGACGATATACAGTGCTTGTAATGTGCTATTCACTTTATATGATAGGTAGGTAACTGTTGAAAATTAAAATATTGAATATGCTGATAAAAGCACTGACTTGCCAACTATGATTGTTGGCTGCTCTGGTATTTGGACATTTACAGAATTGTCAGCTTTAATACGGGCATAGTGTTACAGATGCATTAAAAGTTGCGAAAATGAGAAAGCAATCTAATAAATTAAAAAAGAAAGTTAGTAATGAAGGAGCAACTCTCGGTCGAGTTGGACAGCTCCAAAGTCACGTAGTTCGAATTTCTTTCGTTGTGAATAAAGTAACGGAGCTCTGGATACAGCTGGCTACAAATGTATTGTTAGAGTCCCAATTGTATTATTGTTTTAATTGAGCGCACAACTATTGGGAGGATTCACACTTTAGACAAGAGACTAACTTTTAAAAGTTAACTTTTATCTTCAGCATTGTATTAGCTAAAATTTATTATTATTATGATTCTGGTTGAGATATCGTTTTATTATTGCTTGCACCAAATCAAACAATTGAAACTAATTATGGAATTCTTACTACTTTACTTAATTACTAATATTATTATAACGAAAATGAGTCTGTTTGTAACATTTTGATGGCGATGAAAGCACAAGTGTGGAGTGTGTGATGGAGTACAGCATGGGGTTCTTCAAAAACGGCGTGAAGAGATTTCTTCAGGGTCGGCAACGCGCGAGTGATACCCCTGGTGTTGCAAGCGTCCATAGGCTACGGTAACCGCTTACCATCAGGCGGGCCGTATGCTTGTTTGCCACCTTAGTGGTATAAAAAAAAATAGTGTAACATCGTGGGAACGCAGTTATTATATTCATGGGTGTACAAACCGTAGTCTACTGCGCTGGGTTCGAGTTATTATTTCACGCGCAAACAGAGGAAGCAACTTAAAAACAGTAAGTGGTCTAGTTTTATTTATTATGTAGAACGAAGCACGAGGTGCGGGCGCGGGCGCGGGCGCGGGCGCGGGCGGTCGGCAAATAAATTAAATAAAAGCTATTTCTTATCGCTCGCGTCAGATTGTGATCGGAATGTAACAAAAGCCAGCTCAATACGAGAACAGTAGCTGAACAGTAACGGAAGATTTCCGTATTGTTAGTGTTTACCCACTGTTTTTTTTGTTGTTGATTAATAATGCTACATTATTGTTTTTTTTTATCGAACTTTTGCTCAATTCTATTAAGTACCTACATTTTACAATTCTATTGAAAATTGAAAATATTTTCGTATAATCATTTTGTGTGTACAAGCTCTGCTTAGTTTGGGAATCAGTTAGCCATGTGTGAAGAATGTCCTAGGATATTTATTATTATACTTTATTGTAGTATCTAATATTTTAAATATTTGCATCACCCTATACATTTTTAAGGTACATTAAATGTTGTAGTTAGTCTACTGCATTCGACTGCTACGTGGTATAAACAACAATGAGCAGTACAAGGTTAATAAGGTATTAATTTCCATACGACTGTGTTGTGTCGCGTGATCGCCGCGGGGTTTGTTTCCTGCCGCACCGACCTTGTTGTTCTTAAGGCTATACACATATCTGTCTCTACCAGCGCTCGCTAACAGTTTAGTGGTCCTAATATTTAGTTCAATTTAAACTTATATAAATTAACTTTTTAACAAAAAAATAAACCGCCTACTTTGAAGGCGGATTATTTTTTTGTTAAATAGTTAATTTATTTTTGAATTTTTAGTTTCAGGTATATGAAATTTATATTGATACTACCGCTCCTGGGTCGCTTGTCGCCGACCAAAACAACACCCTGTATAATGACGGAGTTATGCCCGAACACACATAAAAAAAAACATACAAACTTCTGAATTTGTAACCTCCTCCGTTTTGAAGTCGGTTAAAAGTCAATCGAAACAAAAAAAAGTATAATAAGATAGACTGAGTTTGCTTGTCAACTTTCCGTTTAATAATAATAACCTAGGTATGGATCGACTTGATTTTTTTGTTAGTTGGAAGAGTAAAACGCTATATTTTGTGTGTCGAGTGAGACGGCGAGCCAAATACTAGTAAAATAAGCTTCGTGTGTACTAAGCTAGGTTTTTTGCGCGCAGACAGCACAGTAAGTTGTTCAGACTTGTTGGCAACCGCAACGTTACTCGAGTGCGGGCACAGACCGCGTCGTAAGTTGTTGCCCTTATGCCCAGCTTGGCCTCGGTTCGCCCGGTTCGCCCAGCTCCATCCTCACAGTGTTGTTATTATAATTATTATACACAATATGGATTTTATTGTCGTTGTCGTCCGAGGTCCGCGCAGAGATTTTATTGCTCAATATAATTTTAGTTTGTTCATTACTATTGTGTTTTGATTTGATTCGATGTCCTGTTTGTTTGTAGCAAATGTAGTCATTAATACTAAGAAAATTATAAGCACTTATATATGTCACAATATATCCATTATAACTTAATATTCTTATTTGTTACCACATTAGGTAGGTTTTACAAAAAAACTTTCAATAAATATAACGTTACCGATTTATAAAAATTATATTTTCGATTTTACTCGTAACGTAACAAAGATCACTGCTTAACGTGATGAATTCAAGTAAAATGATTGAGTTGGTTTCATTCCATCGACTACACTTTATCTGCGAACAACGCTTTTAGTTCCTAACTGACTAGAACGGCACTTATTTATTTAGGACCGTGTTTTATCTAACATTGATTCAGGTACCTACTTATACGAAGCCTTTATCTAAACTCTCGTAGCCACACTCGTAGCACGTTGACTGACCCACGTTTGAAGATAGGTTTTTAAATTTAGTTAGTTTTATTCACGATAGTATTTGTTACCCATACCCACATACAATAGAGTTACTACTGATCTTGACTTCTAGTACTGTATACTTCTTTAAACAAATATAAGGTGGCTCATTACGTGGATGACAAGAATATATGGTTGTAGTAGCTTCTCTCTGCACTTGCGGGATGCCTGGCTAAGTGACAATTGTACGAATAAGCATAAAATAATAATGTATATATTGTATAAGTATTTGGGAAAAAAGCTGTAATATTAAATTAAAAGATCTCCCACAAAAAAAAACCTTGCTGAGTTTCTTGCCGGAGTCTTCTCAGTTTAAGTGTATTCCGAACCGGTGGTAAATTCAACTGTATGTACATAACGTTCATAAGTGCCTTACTAAGGCCTAAACTGAATAAATGACTTTTTGATTTTGATTTTTGATTTTGAAATAAACTCTCTCTACATAATAATATATAATATTAGTAATAAGTAAGATATTAGAGCTTACATAAACTATTTCGTTTATCTTCAAAATGCATTTTCTTCAAATGAGAATTTACCAAGAAAAGGAAGTAATGTAAATTAAGATAGCACACTAACTGTGCTACGAGAAATTGTAGATGGTCTACGATATTCGTAGCACGAGGAGATGTCATTGTTATAATATCCATTTCGTAGACACGTTATTTTTTGAGGTAGATTGTATGGTCACACCGCAGTGCACTCGGCTCGATTAATTCACTCACGACGGTCGGTGTAGAGCTAACGACGTATTTCTTAATTCACTTTACACCCAGCGAACATTTAACCAACTTAAAAAGTACGAGTGTTTCTTGTATTAAATCAACTTGAGAACTTCAATCAGTATTGTAGCTTTAGTGATTCTAAAAGTATATCTATACATCTTAATTCACATTAAACTCAAACATTATCATTATGATTTTATAAGGAAGAGCCTTTTTTTATTATCTACTCTTAATACCGAATGTTGCTAACATCGTAATAAATAGCCCGGCGGCGCAGCCCTCCGGCGAGAAGCTATGCTCACATTTGTTACGGCACTGCTAACAAAGTCGTAATTTCAGGTAATGCAAAAGAAATAATAAATCTTCGCTATTTATTTAAACGGGAAAAAAATCCTTTTAACTGCTGAGTGGAAAGGTAGAGCTATGTTTCCTGGGGCGACGTCGTTCTTTACCGCAATTTCAACAATTAAATGGCACGGAGCTGCGAGCGCCGCCCGAGAGCCTCCGAGGGTCGCCCGTGAGCCGTCCGTAAGCCGCCTGCGCTGCGAGTCGCGCGACGACCAAACCATTGTTCGCATAGTCATCCACTCGCACCAGACTTACATCCGATATAACACAGAGCCACTGCTTTGAGCCCGTTCAAAGCTTCCATAACTCTTTTTTTTATCTTTATATTAAGAGTTTATTCGCTAGTGCGAAAAGACACTCTGTACAATTTACATACAAAAAAAATACAGCATAATTTATTAAATAAATTACGAAAATTCACTTCTATTCTTGAGGGCAATTTTAAAATTTTTTTAAATCGAGACTATTCATTCTGTCGGACAAAGGGTCTGACAAGTCGATGTCGACACCCAGCTGTTTCCGTATGACTTCGTTCCGGACACACCTCGTCATTATGTGATACACATGTTCATCATCATTACACACAACACACTTTGGCGATATCGATTTTCGCATGAGATATGCAAATTAATTTAGAGGTTACCTATTTATCGAAGTGAACTCACAACAAAACATGATAATTATCTGTGTTAAAGCGCTCAAAAATTATTTTCATTACAATAGGGCTCTCTCTCGATACAATGATATCGTATGCTTATAGATATAGTACGTAGTATGCTACAATGCCAAAATTATGCCGAAACACTGCGTCAAACACAATTACCTGTCGTAACATAGGATTAACTGGCGCATAGTACTCGTATGAGATAAAGCAACTGTACCCTAATCACCCACCTACTGGGTACACAACACAGGTGTACGGGCTACCTTGGCATTAGTTAGTGCTGGTATTATGTTCGGCCCGTTAATATATCTATGGGGTCGTGTACCGAGCGGCGAGGGGCGGGCTGGGGTGGGGAGGGGAGGGGGATGAGGTGCTGCGGCTGCATTCAGACTTCGACAGCAATTAAATGAGTGCGTTGCTCGCGTACACCAACAGCCACATAATAGATAAGTACCCAGAAGGATCACCGTATATACCACCGCGATGGTAGGGTTAGTGATCTCAAATGCTAAATCAATAATGATAAAGAATCACGGATTCAAATTTTAGAATAAGTTTATTTTTCGGTAAAGGAAAACCAAAGAATTTAAAACGTCCAGAAGGATAGTCGCCTCTATGGGAACACGAAATAAACAAGCCATAATTGACAGTATTTAAAAGTAATAAGTTTAGGTAATTAAAAGTGACGAAATCGCAATACTTACACATGGAAGGTTAGTTTTTTAGTTTTTCCTTGGTTTTTATAAGTGTTGTGACAGTATTTTAATACGCAAGTTGACATTTTTTATTTAATCAGTACAGCGAGTATGACGCGATGACAGCCGTGCGCAATACGAACTGAGAGCGATTTTCTCAGGAGCCCCTCAAGCGGAGTGATATTAAATGTCATGCTTTAGTAAGGCGGACTATCCATCTGGGTTGAGGCACGATGCCGTATGAAAATCTTTGAGGAAAACTTAGTGAGATAACCAAAACACGTGTCTTTGCCGCCTGTTTAGCTACCAACTCTATTATTGTACCTGTGTGTTTCAGGCGCTGCCCTTGAAAGCCGGTTTCTTATTAAACCTTACCTACTTGTGTTTTATGATCTTCGACCACCATGGTTAGGATGTGGTCAAACACAATCCTTCCCATCGTCAAAAAGGAGCTAATATACATTGCATAAATCGCCTTTCTAGAACGTCGAGTGTGGAGTGGAGCATCTGGTGAGTATATCTGTTCAGTGTGGCTACTCGGAGCGACGACTCGTAACTCTCGTAAACTGTTTTGTCTCCGTATGAACAGTTGCCATTGTATAGTTTATAGTTGTATCTCAACTCTGCTACTAAGCTGCACTACTACTTGTTATAGGTATTTACTCTGGTCCCGATGGAGTTACTTGTCGCGAGTATGCTTGAGAATGTTGGTTTTACTGTAAAATTATATTTAATCTTATCAAAACACATACACGTACCAGTTTACCCATAACTCACTATACATATATGTTCATGTACTTATCTTATGAATAAGCAAGTGATAAGAATACATTTATAATAATGATTTCTTTAAGGAACATTTATGTTTTGGTGGGGGTTAAAAAATATTCAGTAACCAAAGTACCAACGTCACGCGCGTCTTTCTGCAACTTTATATAAGCTTGATTGAATTCTCTGAAGTTTATATTGGGCCTGCCGCTGCGCTGCGCCGCGCCGCGCGCCGACGGCGCCACTGGCTTGAAATAAATATATTTTGCCCAAATTCCTTGTAATTTGGGCGCGGAAACAACCACAATTACAATTATAATAAATTTGTTCCGAAATTTTCGCTATGAACCGGATACGTCGTAATTAGAGGTGGCTGGTTATGTTTTGTGAAACAACGATGCCTGTTATATTAGTTCAGTTAATTACACTACATGTTGTACCGGTGGGTTCCAGCTAGTTGTAAAAGGAAGCTCGCGGCTTTTCGGATGATGTACCGAACATGTACCTGAACCGAACATCATATACGTATATTCATTGGGAATAAAGTGCGCTAACCATAGGTTCTTCTCGATCTTGGTAAGATTCCATCCTGAAAAATTACTTTAATTTGACTGAGAACACAATTTTACTTATTATGAACATGATGGCAAATAGAACAGTGTTATAGAGATGTCCACTAAAGGTGGTACTTGCCCCTTTTGCCACAACACAAGTGGCGTTGGTGTATTTTCAGCAAGCAGAGTTAGTGGAGAACTTGAGTGGATCGGTGAAATCAAACAACCAACGAATGCTCCACGATATATTGTCATAATATACCGGCACCATTAAATAATCAGTGTACACAAACACAATCAATTGATATTATTAGATTTACAAGGACAAACTTTATTCACAAATTCACATACATTAGCGAAGAAGACCGGAAACAAGAGAGCGATCACAGACATAGAGTGGGGCACAGACTAGTGATATCATAGAGTAAATATTTTAAGGCATACACACACAGACCGTCTAACTTTAATAGCCCCCGCCAAAAAATACCGATGTAGGTTGTATTATATGTGTCACCGCTCTGCGCTCAGTGCGGTGTAGTGCATTGTGTCATCGATTCACTACTTCAATAGAGGCACGAAGTGACAGCAAACTGATAAGCAGCCGCCGCGCCGCGCCGCGCCGCGGTCCACAATGCAGTCGTGTCTCGTACCTTACGCCTCGTACCTCGCCCGCCGCTGGTCGCTTGCTACAAGCGGATTACAGCACTATTTCACCGAGCTACCGTGAGCAGTCATCTAGTCTGCTTCGATTTCTTACCATATATATGCAACCATATATAAGTGCCTGCGAAGGTCTATTTGAATAAATGATTTTGAATTTGAATTTGGATTTGGATTTGAAATTGAATTTACCACGTTTTTATTAACTTGTGTTCTTATCACCACGTTTTTCATTATAATTTTATACTATTAGTGTGTTTTGAATATTTTGGCTCACGGTAAAAAAAATACATCAATTGTATAATAGATTTCAATATTATTGGTAGTCCTAGTTTCAGGCTTGTTTTCTGACGCCCAGTGTAACCGCTCATTTATTCGGCATCCTCACAGTGTTCATTTACAACTGAGTGCTTTTTTATGTTAATGTACTCAAAAGATTTCCTAACCTCAAGTCTGCTCTACCTAAGAAGGAAGCGATAGTTAAATGTTTTCATTATTGTGAAATCAAGAATCAATTTGGTATGTTTTTAAAACAAAAAAATATTAGGTAGTTTCGAAATTTCTATTAAACTCCGAGCTAGTTTTCTGTTTGAGGCATTTGTAATACTTAGTCTACTTCAGAAAAAAGTTAAACTGAAATTATTGAATATTATTATTAATATTATTGAATATACAAACACCCACATACACAAAAGATCACATTCCTTCGCAAGGTAGATGTCTAGTTTATAATTTTATTTATACCATTTTATTTTATTTCATTGTTTATATTTTGATATTTTTTGTTATTGAAGTTATTTAAGTTGTACAAGCTGGGAGAGCACGCTGGCTCCTGAATTGCAGATAACTCTAGTTTGGGAGTCAGAGGCTTCACATCATTTACTGTTCTAACTTAAGTAATTTTCAATAAATTATTCTTATAGTAAATCGGAGTTATTCGCGAAGCTTTTGAGAAGCGGGGGCCGAGATATTGCCCCACGTCGGCTGTCCACTCAATAATAATCAAGATGCTTTGTATCCGTCGTGCCCCGCCGCCGCCGCGCCTCCGCCGCGCCTCTACTCAGCTGTCCCGGTGAGATAATACACTAATGAGATTATCTTAATTTTGCTATTCGACGCTCGCAGGCTTCCTCCTCAACTTTATTACATCAATAAAGAACCATTAAATGTAATTATTGTCTATCAAGTGTGATAAGTAAATGTTTGTATAGTACAATAATTCTATGTGCCGAGAATTAAATTCTGAATACTCCTACCGACTCACCACCTAGCAGGGTAGGGTAGGTGTGCTAGGCGGAAGTGGTGTGCGCTACGCTGCGGTGAGCTAATATTATGAAAACTCGTAAAAATTAACGCGAGAGGTGCTCTCATCTCATTATCTTAATGTTCGTGTACAAACGTTGTTATGTAAAACTCTCGTGTCCGATAACATAACTGGCCTTTTATGAAATATGTGGCAACCGCTGGCCTTACGAGGGGAGTTCATCTCCCTACATGATGATGTCCGAATCTATAAAAACTTTGCAGTATAATTATTTTACGCGAATTGTAGAATGAACTACTCTCTGAGATTATTTGACTGTAGTAGGTAGGTATAATAAGAAACAAATTCCATAAAAAAGCATGACTCGTTTTGTCGGAGGCACATTTTTTATTGTCAATTTGAATCAAACGCTTTTGTAATATTTGAGCGCCTCACCGCTCTTCGTTACGTAAATAACATTCGCCGAATTGGAGTCTCAAAGGAAATCAATTAAGTTTTTGCCTTCGTGGATCTTTTATGATTTCTCCTTCAATTCAGATTTCACCGAAGTTGTGACATTTAATCAATCGATACTATTACTTTGAGGCTACCGCACATTCGGTCGCGACCTATAAATGAATAGGCGGAATGTGCGGTTGGCACCTTCGATGAGAGACAGATATTTGAAAATTATAATATTAGTAGTATTAGTATGCACCGCAGATATGTGCGAGCCGCTGCTGATGCGATGCGTGTCATGTTGATGCGTAATAATAATCTAGTAAAATGTTTGTATCACACAAACATCATCCGGCGAGAGCGAGCGCTAATTGATGACGCGATATTTCCAATGGAATCTTTTGTTTGTTTGTTTGTTTGTGACAGAAAGTTTCAAACGATTCCAGAACTTTTTCGGGTTAATTAACAACAAGCATGGAGGGAAATGGGAAAACTTTGTTCCTTTTTAACATGACCCCGCGGGGCTCGCGGAAAACGCTTTTGTGTTTTCTCAACTCTTAAAGTATCTAGTTATTTTTGGGGTTCACTGTTCGTTATTCTTCATGGTTCTCCATCCAGCATTTGGGAGAAAAAAATCTGATTAGAATTTACTACGTCGAAAACGCAAAAGTTTGTGAGGATGGATGTATATATGGATGTTTGTGACTCTTTTACGCTACTGAATGATTTGGATAAAATTTGGCACACAGATAGAATATATTCTGGATTAATACATAAATAAATCCTGGGAAAAGGTCCCTTGGAAATGCGGGTGAAACCGTGGGGCTAAATCTAGTTTTAAATTCATCAATCAAGACTTGAGGAAGTTTTCTAAATATAGATTGTTATTTGTACATATTTGTTGTAAATAAAATACTGGTATCAATAATTATCGTGGAATAATTCCTCTATAAAACTCCCTTTCTGAGAGGTACGTATTATACACTAATTTAATTTAAACATAATTCACATTCCTTTGAAGCATATAGGTATTTGGCAAGTGCCGAGGATCCAAATTTTCCTACGAAATTTTATATCCTATGGAAATGATGGGTCTTGTTACTTTACTATTTAAGCCGTGTCTACATCACCGCGAGTAATCGTTCTGCTCAATGATTGAAACGGTACAGTAAACCCGCTCGCTCATTCTTGCGCTGGAACAATGTATCGAGGCAAATGCACGACCAGGTGCAGGTAGTGTAACATGCACATGTGAGCTCCTCTACAGATACACACAGCTTACGGCCGATTCAACCTTTGCACACAAATTGAATACTAATCTAGCCAGATGCTCTAACGAGTGCGTGTCCGCTGCCTCATGTGCCTAAAATTACGCCACCATTACATATTTAATAATATGTGTTATAGCTTTACGAAATTATTAAAATAGGTACTCGTTCTTAAAAAGAAACTATTTTGGTATAGGGGTATTGGGTATATCTATATTTTGTGTGATAATCTAATAGTAGAGCACCAGTAGGTAGTTATGTATCAATAGACAACTATTTTAAATGTCAGTGGGTCAATGTGACCGCAAGGTGTCGGCCGCCTCTATAATTATCGCCGCCCGGTCTCGTCCCGCTCCGGGAACTGAGCTTCACTCTATCAAGTAATACCTGAAAATAGAAAAATAGTGCTGCAGATGATAACATAGAAAGTGGACGTTTATTACCATTATTCTTCTGAAACTCAAAACCCTCATGACACCGCTGTTAACTATACTATTATTTATTCTCCTTTTTTAGTATGCGAAATATATGTTTCTACACTCGTACTATTTGTAAAATTGTGTGCTACGAACACTACTACTTACTTCTACTATGATACATTGCGATATATTCATAGATTTTATTTTGTACAGAGAATATAGATCGTCGGAGTGAATAAACGAGCAGCAGCCTACATTATGGACTGAATGCTGTTCTCTCAACTAATTTACAACCACACATGGAATTGAATTATAACTTCCTGCGCTAAAGAGCCGTGCTCGTACGGTTCACTTCGTAGCGTCTCGTAGCGTTTCGTAGCCAAATCGTAGCATGGATTTATATGGATCGCATAGGGATTATCTAAGAAGACTGATTTTATTATAACTATCCTAATATACATATTTTACAGTGAATTTGTTTGTTTGTAATCATATAAAACAAAATTGCTGGCGTCTTTAAATATGATCTAGAATGTGTAGAAAAATTTAGATTTTGATGTAATTATTCTTTAAATCTGTATTAATAATTATAAAATGTATTCATTTTGGGTAACTGTCGGAGGCAGTTGCCTTCAGTCGTGGAAACAATTTATCAAGCTGCTCAAAGACGATTTAGCCTCTCCTTCTCAGGCTCTACCCGTCTCTCTCACCCGTGCGGTTGCCCCGTCGGGTGACGAGCGGCTAAACTTGCGTTGCAACTAGCTACTAGCTACAAGACCAATTACATGAAATTTTGACATATCCCTCACATACATTGCTTGAAATATAATGTAATACTGAGTTAGACATACACACAGAGATACACAGGTATGTATGGTACAATATATACACATAATAGATTTTGTTTCATAAAAGTATTTTTACAAACATACGGTATTTGTGCTTGGAACGGAACAGTAAGTTTTCACAAGTCATATTGAAAAATTGGATGTGAATGGGAACGCTAACGAGTCGGTGGGTCGCGCCTCATGTGTGCCTCTCGCCTCGCCTCTCGCCTTGCCCCGCCTCACCTCGCGCCTCTTATTGTCACAGTATGACACAGGCTTTATGATAAACTTTCTTAGGTACTTACATAACAAGTTCTATTCAAGTCTGAAATGACATTTTAATAAAACGAAGGGGGAAGGGAGGGGTAGCCTAAAACCTCACCATATATCACCAGGGAGGTGGGGGGGTCAAAAAGTGGTCTAAAAAACCTCACGTGATTAATGGACGGCCCCTAAAACAATCAAAAATCTCTTCCGCTTTATTATCTCTACGCTACATCGCTACCGCGTCTGCCTGTCTGTCTGTATAGCCGCTAACTGCTCCTTAACCACGAAACGGATTTTGATGCGGTTTTTACCATCAATTAGATAATTTCTTCCGGATAGTTTATATATATAAAATAAATATGTTATACAGGTCGTTGTTTTGGTCAGCGACAAGCGAGTCAGGGTCGATAATACAAATGATACTGGTGCTAAAAAAAATATAAAAAAAATACTTTATTTTATTTAAATAATAAAAATAAAAAAAATAAAATTTTGAAAATCATGTAATAAGCTAAAGTTTAGACATAATACTCAACGGGAGTACGAGGGAGTAA
Organism: Polyploca ridens; assembly: GCA_951394255.1. Classification (NCBI taxonomy): domain Eukaryota; kingdom Metazoa; phylum Arthropoda; class Insecta; order Lepidoptera; family Drepanidae; genus Polyploca; species Polyploca ridens. Next base: position 15,131,859 of record OX596261.1, read on the forward strand.
AGGGGTGGGGCGATGGCGGCTTGCGCCTAGCTCTAGTCTGTGCACGTGTCTAGTAACCATACTTTGCGGTAATTTTATTTCGAATTGAATACGGTATTTCTCAACATATTTACAGTATTTAATGGAATGAAGTCCATTTTTGGGGGATATATATTTTGTACAACCGCTCCTGCGTCGCTTGTCGCCGACCAAAACAACATCCTGTATATACAAAACATGATAAAACATCAATGTTTCATAAACACAGAATTTTTTCGGTTTCATTGCTAACGCTGACTAAACTTTACGAGATATATCAAAATGTGGTACAACAGAATTGTGTATCTTAAAAATATCTAGAAAAAACTCCAAGATATCTATATCCTAAGAGTAACCCAGAGTAACCATTTTTATGCATTGAGTTTTTTTTTATAGGGTATACATTCGAAGTTATATTGACCAATATAATATTAATCCTTATCTAGTTAAGTAAGTTAGTTACGACGGACATTTAATTTAGATAAAATGTGCTCTTTACAGTAAATCATTATCTTGTCTTGAACTTGGCTTAACTTGGCTACCACGTGTCTAGATTATTAATATTTTAAAAGATATCACAGATTTAACATTAGCAAGAAACAGAATTCGCGAAACCGTGACCGGGCGGGCCGCGGCGGGCACAGGCGCGGAAATCGCTCCACTGATACCACATTACGAAATTGCACCCGTGCGAAGGCGGGGCGAGTCACTAGTATTAGTATAGATGAGTTCCAGAGTAGGTATAATAATCAAAACATGAACAAACAATCAGCTATCAGCCGCCAGGCAGCATGACGCGACCATTAATCGTGAGGCTGGTTCCGCTCGCGTTTGTTTCTGATTGAAAAATTATCTTTTTGTTTCCGCGAGGGTCACCGGACCGCGACACATCGCCCCCGCGCGACTCAACACTGTTACATATAAATATATATACCTTATATAGGTACTTTCATTTGGACATAAAATGATAAACATTAAAATAAAATAAAAAACAAAGTATGAAATTGAGTTTGATTGCTGCGCCGCGTTTTCGCTCTGCTAGAGAAGACGGAAATTATATCAATTCCACATTTGTTAGTGTCGCTCCACCTGCCTCGCCTGCCTCGTATGACTCGCCTGCCACAATTTCCTGCCTTCGGCTAGGATGAATCCTGTACACATTTTAGTATATCTAAATATCTATTATGTTGCTCTTTACGCAAAATTACCTGTACCTTATTGACAAAAGAATATAGTAGTGTAGTGTAGTTTAACTTGACGTAGCTTGATCGTATTATCTAATGAAATGTATTGAAAATCATTCTGCAAAATTTCATTTGATATTTATTGACTAGTACACGGTATTGGATAATTTCGCACAACACCATAATATGATAACGTGGAAACATGTATTCGATAACAATATTAATCAAAACAGGGTTTATCTTTAAATTTAAATGGATTTTTGCGATAGGCTTGCGAGGAAATCGACCAGACCATCGACAGTTTGTCAGTGGGCTAAGGAAGAGCAGTAGAGTCCTTCGATGCACGCTACGTGCGCTGCGCCGCGGCCGCGTACCGCTGGGACGACCACCGCGTGTGGCCTCGTATAAAATTGTCATCCGGCGCACGGAAGGAGCGCTAGGTACATAACGAGGTTACGTCGCAAGATAAACGCGAGTGATCCGGAAGAGCCTCACTTCCGTCCCACCCGGCGCCCCTGGCTCGCTGCCCCTCACCCCTCTTCGGCCCGCTGTTACTACTCCGCTGTGCGATGGAAAAACATTTTATTTTTACTAAGGACGGAAACCTAATTAGCGAAGGCCGTCGCTCTGTTATAGCTGTCTGTCTGCTTCGACATTACTGAACCGAATGAGCTGAAACTTGGACCGGAGCCAGAATACTAATGTCACGATTCGAAGAGCGCACGAAAAATATAAATTTTAAAATATATACCGATTTTATTGAGAGGTAAATTGTTTACTTTAATGTTACATATTTGTAACAATGAAGTTAAAGCAACGTAGGCGTGAGCCGTTGATCCACCATGACCACCAAGAAGTGTTTGCATTAAAAACTATTAATAAAAACGGCCAACGGGTTCCATAAAGGCGTTTCTTGTATGGCGTTTTTTATTTGTTGTTATAGCGGCAATAGAAAAACACATTCTATGAAAATTTCAACTGTCTACCTATTACGGTTCATGAGATAGAGCCCACTGACTGAGATGATGGATGTACGAAAGCTTAGTAATAGCACAGATCATATAATAATCCCGTTGGCACCGTTTGGGTACGGAACTCTAAAAATGGAATAGGAATTTTAATCAGACCGTAATTAGGTACTATTTTGAAGTGTGCCTGACTATCTACCACCCTCAAGATAATTAACTGTCACCTAGCCTTCCGGTGTATTCCGGCAGTAGCATACTAGGCTTTTAATGGTCGGCAGAACGTTGGTGATCACCTTTTAACGTTGTAGCGTTGAACGTGCCAGCTTAAGCCGACCTATACTTATCCATAATATTATTATCCTAACTAATATTATAAATGCGAAAGTGGGTTTGTTCGTTTGGCCTTCACGCCTCAACTACTCGACGGATCGTCATGAAATTGCCGTGCAGATAGCCTATGATATGGAAAAGGACATAGGCTTCTTTAAATCCTGGGAACGCGGGTGAATCCGCGGGGGGCAGCTAGTATAATATTATAAATGTGAATTTTTTTGTTACTCTCTGACGCCTTAACTACTCAACCGATCACGGTGAAATTTAGCATGCAGAGAAGGACATAAACGTGGGTGAAACTGCGGGAGACAGCTAGTTTTATATAAATACAATTTTACAACGTGTGTTCCCACGCCAGGGAGGCATTCGAATTCTTTAATGTATTGTAGAAAATAGCTAAATAGGTATACCATACACTTAATTACTTAAAGTCCATGAGGTATTCTAATTATGTAAGTTATGCGAGCACTGTGTATGCCGACATTCCCGCGAGCAGCCGCCCCGCGCCGCACCGGATCGCACGCGCCAAGCGCACGAATACGAAAACTTTTAACAAAACATTAGATTTTTTTGAAACTTTGTTCTTTCGTTATTTATCGACAAGATACAATTTATCATCCAACAGTTGAGTCGGCGCGGGCCGCAGTTATTATACACCGAGAGCTTTTTGTTATGTTTGGCACCCGACGTTTACGTTTTTTGTATAAATATGAACATTATTACAACGTGTGATACAGAGATTGGGCGCGGGTGTAGGGCGCGAGAGAGGGAGAGGGGAGAGCGGGATTGTAGGATGGATTCAATAACCAGTAGTGAGTAGAGTTGTGGCATTCCCGCGGGAAATACCCGCGCGCGTCGCCACTACGTGTACAGTGTACACTCAAGGTACACTCACTCGCGGCGCGGCGACCACGCGCGCTCTCACTAACAGTACCGCAACCAACATTCTATATGACATCAATTCTTTCATCAAGGTGTTGCAAGCGTCCATAGGCTACGGTAACCGCTTAACATCAGGCGGGCCGTATGCTTGTTTGCCACCTTAGTGGTATAAAAAAAAAAAAAAAACCATGGACTAAAATAACATGAGTAAACACACACAGTAGGTCTATGAATCAGGTAATTTAAGGCAACCAATTCCAAAATAGTTGCTGAACCTGACTCATTGAATTAAACTGACCTAATTCATAACAACGAAGTAAAGGTGATGAATTTATAAATCTGTCAGAGATATGTGCTACTGTACTTGTAACTAGCTTGTATAATGTGTAGGTAGTGTTATTATCAATGCAGCGCAGGTAGCACCTCCACTAATAGGCACCTACTGTACGCACTAGGTCGGCTCGTCTGCGTGATATATATTGTCGACTTTGGTGTCATCTCTAAATCAACTATTATCTAACATAATGTTTGATTGGACTGCTGATTAATCGTATATAGGCCCCTATATATACGACAAAATTAATAGAATTATCTCCATTTACCCATTAAATAAATTTGCCGCCAAAAAACGGTTTCTCACTGGCTTTGGCAACTGTCATATGCAAAGACAGAAAATCTCCACTAGTACAGAGCGCTTGCCGAAACTTGAATGATGACGTAAATTAATCTTTGAGATTCTCGTCGGAACAACAACTCGGGAAGACGGGTTAAATCGTGGAGCGGGCGCTAGTTTACCTATAATGTTGTATTCGACCCGAACACCTTTATTACTTGATTAGTTGTAGTTAGAGCCTTTAGCCCGGGCCGCCCGGCCGAGGCAAGCGAGGCGGCGGGCGGCGCGGCGCGGCGCGGGCGAGACGGGTCGGATGGATGGAACCCTTCGTTTGTATTATAACAACAACGGTCGAGGAGAGGAGCAGCTCGAGGGCCGTTCCACGCTCGAGCACGCTTCAGCCTCAATCGTTCCCACAAAGGGAATTGCCCAATCGATTCCTTAATTAATGTCATTAAACGAAACTGCGATCTGATCATATCATTCGTCAAAGTTAATTCGATTTAGACCTCCAGCAACCGACAGATTACGGGATTTGATGAAATATACGATCTTATTTGTAGCAGGCTTCCGTAATACCTCGGGCTTTATCCGAACGAACCAAATTAGTTTTATTTAGGTATTAGTTTTTGTCATAGTGCTTTATTATAAACTCACGCTAATAAACTATAGTTTAACATCTATATACAGGGCGTCCCACGGCTATGCCACATGGAGGGAAAGTACCTTAAATATTGTACATGTAACATTTTACTGAAAGAAGACATTATTTTAATCTAAAAAAAATCAACTGCATTCATAGATTTTTAAATAGTTACATGGTTGAACCGGGAATCTTACGACATTTAACCCGTTGGTTCTCGCGAGGGACGCGCGTCCTATTATAACAATTGATGTCATTGTTATATTTTTTACCGCGAGCCAAGCGACGTTTTTTAAAAATCATCAAAATTCCTTCACAAACAAACTTATTTATGCAGTCCGGTTTTTAACAAAATGTATGGCCCGAACCAAGAAATACACGTCCTCGTCGTCAAGAAAGTTCGGAACCCACGGAAGTAAGAAAAACGCCGGCCAAGGGGCCGTCGGTTTAGTCGACAACCGACGTAAAGAGGCAGACAACAGTGCGGTACTAATGCGATTCTCAGTAAGTGAGCAGCTGCGTTATAACAATATTAGTGCGAAGCGGGGCGGATGGCGCCGCGCCGGCCCCGGTCCCGCACGCGGCCGCGCCGGACCCGGTGCGGTGCCGGCCGGGTCGATCATTACCCGCGCGGGATAATTAACTTTTCTTGTTAATGAAAAGGAATTTATTGTCGCCGTAGCTGTTTCATGGCCCGCAGACTGCCGCTCCGCTCCCACATCGTTCAGGAGTTGTACCCGCACCGCTGCTGCACACAAAGGCTCTTTGCCCACTGTTCTGTTCTTTCAGTCAGACTGTAATGATCTTATACTTACTTGACGCCGTTGCGACAGTTAAATCATTGGATGAATTCATCTCGCAAATATTTAATTACATCAGCACAGCTTATCCAAAATCTCTTCTAGCGGATTATACTCTCTGGGCTGCTGACAAACTGGTAAGGAAGCATATTGCGATTAAATCTTTACTGTTATTTCACTCACGAAATATATAATTTTGCGACAATCAAATATGCAAAATACATAGGTAGGTTAGTTTTATAATAAAAAGCTTTTATCGACTTTTGTTTTGATTGACTGGGTAAGAACGTGTTTTTTATTTCTTTAAGCTAAAAAAAAGAATACAAACATGTTTTCTTTATGTATGACATTCACATCGATAATTAGTTCGATCTTTATAGAGAATCTAATATTGTAAATCCATGATTAATTTGTTCAATGACATAGTGTCAGATACATTGGGGAGTAATATTAATAGGGTGCATGTCGTCGCGCACGCGCTGGAGCTCGACTCTACATAACATAAATACAGTCTGTGTCTGCGCCATTGAATAAAATAAAATTATACTTGCAACCTTACATTCATACGCATTTCCCATCTCTTTCCCTCAAATTCATCAATCCACTCATTCAAAAATCCTTCCGCTCACTCGCATCAAAAGTCAGTCTATCTATCAACGAACACGCGCGCGCACGTACTGGCTGGCGTACAGCAGGAGAAGTAACCCGAAAACCTGTGCACCGGTACCAGCACCATCTGAGTGCTCTAATCATCTGTGATAAACAAGATCAGCGACCTGTAAGTCCTCAAATTATTTCCTACATTCCTTCGTCACAGTCTGTCACCACGGGCATACAATCCCGATTGCATTCAGTCGACAAAGTCTACTTGCTGCGAACAAATGACGCAATCTGAAAATCTCTACATAAAAATATCTTACTATGCTAAATAGGTAACCGGCCGGAATGTAACATTGCTGCTTTTTATCCCGAGAATCCGGGTGAATTAGCTGTAAGTAGTATATATTTATACATAAGTACGATGCTTTTAACGTATATAGTACAGACAATATTTTTTGTAATTGAGCGTTATTTATTCTCAGATACTACCTACTACTCCATGCTTATACCATATAGCTAAAGCTTTGGTCATCAGAAAATTTCTCTCAAAAAGCCCTCATAGATGAAATCAGCGATCATATAACGGTCAGAAGCTTATTAATTTTAGTTCCAGTCCAAATAGCGATTTGACAGCTAACCTAATCCTTACACACACTAATAATAAAAAAAAAACCTCAAACCGATAAAATGAAATAATTTCATCTATTTGCACGTATGCGGGGGTGTATTTGTGTGCGGCGCGAGGCATAACCTGTCGGTTCATTGAGCGCGGCGCGGCGCGGCGCGGCGCGGCGCGGCGCGGCGCGGTGCTATCGTTTTCCAATATTCGAATGAACAATTAAATGCACCTCCGCGGTCACGCCGCGCCACACTACGCCACACCGCGCCACATCCTACCATCCAGCCACATATATTCACTAACCAATCAATTACACATAAATCAATTCACGTGGTATTCATATCACTCATTGACTTTATACAGAATAATGACACTGCTAATTACTAAACTTAATCAACATAGATTTGTTCAACATACTGAAGGCCACACAAGAGAAAGTGTAGGTGACCGTCCCCATAACACTGACCGTTATGTAAGTTTGGTAATAAAGTCAGTATTCAACGTTATTACCCGCATGATAATACGACATCACATTTTATGTCTAAGAGAGATCATATAAACGTTGATCGGTTTATCTGAGAGGCATGTAGGTATGTATGTATACTCTAGGCAGAGTGAGCGACTGTGCATGCGGTACATCTATTTAATAAACACTGAACAAAAGCTCAACTATGGATAGGTCAGTACCCGGGTCCCGTAGCCGGTGTCCGCGGCGCAGTTGGAGCGGAGCGGAGCGGAGCGGAGCGGAGCGGAGCGGGCTGTACCTACAGAGCGATGCGAGCTATTCACCCACACACTAATGTAAGGTAGGGACCATGTCGAGGGATTTAGTCAGAAACCCATCTGTTGCAATCATTCTTAAGAATGAGCGCGGCTTCACTCAAAGCCGCGTCCTCATCCTGTGTAATAAAATTCGCAACAATATTCATAATAATACACGTCTAGCTTTAGGAGCCGAGCGGAACCCCCTCCGCAGCGCGTCACAGCCGTCGCGCGTCGCCTGATTACTTGGCATCCTATGTCTACAGACGCGGACGCGGACGCCAAGTTAGCGCGCCCTTAAAGCAAATACTTCGCTCAAATAACTTGAAAGGAGTTTTGCGTGGAAATTAATTATTATTTTACTTCGGTGTCTTTAAAGAATTAATTGAGCCAATTTTAATAGATAATTGGTTTTTTTTTATGCCGTCGCGCGTCGGAGCGGATAGATGATATGAACATTGATCACAAAAACAAGGTAGGTAAATAAATAATTTATTTTTACTACCTCATGTATAAGACAATCTGTTTGAAACATTATCTCGGTAAGGTTATTATCGGATTGGTGGCCGATGGCGCGACAAATGTCCGGTAATTTTTCACGGAGCGGGTGCTGAACTTACATCAATTAGTCCGATATATATCAAAATATTTTCAACATAGTAGCTCGTAAACTGACTCGTATTGCACCGCTTTTTGGTTCATAATGCGGCTCTCACTCACTACTTATTACTCACTAGTGTTTTTTACTTTACATTACCACCCTCGTTTTTATGATATAATCCCGATTATGTAAAACGTGTAGGTACGTGTAAACCAGTACCTGTACGTGTCATAAAACTGTGCGGTAATGTAAAGTAAAAAGCACTAGTGAAGTAGAAAATTAAATTACTTTATATTTTTAAAAAGAGTGTGTGTGTGTGTGTGTCAGTGTGCTTAGAAGTCTCGTCGAGGCACCAGATACGTACCTACATGCATGCATGAAAACGCGTCACATTCTCTACAATTATTGAATCGAGAACTAAAAAGCTGCAATACTGTAGATCTTCAGATTGAGGGCGCGAGAGAGAGGGCTCCTCGCCTCACAGAAGGATGGGGATATTACGATATCAGGCTAGCATTGCTTGTGCATTTATATACCTATTAATTAAATTCTAGAGTTGGTCACGTTAACCAACTCTAGTTTTCATATAACAGCAGTTTTCACTAGATGCATCAGATTTCGTCACAGAGTGGGTGTTCACATGAGTGTGTAATTGTTAATTTGAGCTTATCTCAAGCCGATTAAGGAACCTTATAAGATGTGCACGCCAAGCAGCGTCACGCCACACTGCGACCGCGACCGCGACCGCGACCGCGACCGCGACCGCGACACTGACGACACGACGCGACGGTGACGGCACTCCGCCCTTCACTCATTCAAACACACCGCGCCACTTCCCGGAATTTAATTACACTTGACGTTGTATTAATCAATAGTCGCAAATACATCGCGCAAGCACCAGTATGCCCTTGATAATGGAGTCAATTTTATACTCATTTGATTAAAATAGCTTGGGATTCGAACTCAAATACATTATAGCCAAAACCCTAGAAAAGCCCTTAGGATGAACGGACGAAGCGACAGAGTAGCACTACTTTTCAAATTGATCTTGGTTTGCTAACAAGATCAATTTGAAATGTAGTAAATTTGCCGAGGACGGAGAATCCTAACTTCCTATCCTAATCCTAACTAATATTATAAATGCGAAAGTGAGTTTGTTTGTCGGTTTATTTGTTTGTTAAGCCTTCACGCCTCAACTACTCAACGGATTATCATGAAAGGCATGCAGATAGGCTTTGGTATGGAGACGGACATAGGCTACTTTTTATCCCGTGTACGCGAGTGAAACCACGGGGGACAGCTAGTAATAATGTATCAGAGCACCTTGGTGGCGAGCGGTAGTCATAAGGCACCATAACAATGCACGACCGTCAGTAAATGAATAAAATGTTCTTGCGATCATTATACGTGAGAATATTTGGTAAAACTAAATGGCCTCGCTACATCTCGCTTGTTCATGCGTCGCATCGCGTTGCAAGATACATACAGGGAAAACCGTATGTCCACAACACACACACATGTCCACAACCTAATAGTCCGCCATAGGAACGTGTCGTCGGCGAGCGATATGATGCTAGTTGCATGACAAAGGCACCAAGTTAAAAAACTCTTCGGAGTGATCCACATTATAGTGGCATGTGACCCCGAAGAAGCCTGCAGTATCGGCAACAATATGGTTTCCGATAAACAAAACTCACCTAGAAAAGTTCGCAAACAGTAAACGTTTAGTACATTTGACATTTCTAGAGACCTCACTCTACATCTACACTAAAGCGTCACGCCGCGAATTCAAGCGCGATAGCTCCCGTTATAAACATTAACCTTTACACTCACTTCTCATCATTACAATTTACAATGAATATGAATGTAAAAAAATAACTTAATAATTGTACGTAGCTGGCTGCTCGTAGCACGTTCGTAGCGATTCCGTAGCACCAAATGCAAAAACACTTTATAGTTTTATGAAACGTATACATTTACGTAGCGCTTAACATCTCCGTAAAGCTAACGTAGCACTTTTATCTACGAACGTTTTTACTCTTGTAGTACCTACTGTAGACTGCTCGTAGCTGATAGTACTATTTACAATTAACGTCAAAATGTGTAAGAGAAGCTACTATCTTTCAATATTTTACGATTTATGATAAATATTGTATGGGAAAAGTTTTGAGGAATATTTATTATATTTTATTTGTGTAACTATTCTATGTTTTTTATATTAATGTCTCGACTGCAATAATTGAGCCGCGCCCCGAGGGCGATATTGTGCGAGTGTCGGAGCGCGGAGCATGAGCCGCCGCCGTCAATAGGTCGTCGCGGCGCTCCGGGTTTAATTTTAATTACAGGCCTCGTTATAGCAAAAAGAGCTGTCGCACCGCGCTCGCGTCGCCGGAGCCCTTTTAATCCCTCTCGCCGTCACTCCCCGCGCTGCCCCCGCGCCGCACCCGCGTCTCCCCCGCGCCGCCCCCGCACCGACCCTGCGCCGCTCGTCACTCGATGGAGTGCCGGATTAACAACCTTCAACGGAGATTACAACGAGATAGGCTCCCAGGTAGCAGCGCGTGGTGAGCGGGCGGCGGCGGCGGCGGCGCGGCGGCACAGCGGCAGCACTGGTACTATAACATGGCGTAGGGGTATTCGAGCTTCGAGGCTCGGGGCTCAGTGAAGGCAGGAAGCGTTGAATTAATAAAGCAAATAACACTGAACGCGTAATCGTCGAAGTAACAACTCAGTGGGGTGGCAGCTGCTTCGTTGGACATTAATTATCTTTACGTTTCCTACCGTAACAACACACAACACAGGCCTATGAACAGTAAAAAAAAAAAAAAAAAAAGTAAGTACCTACTTGCTCATCAACCACCAGTACCATCACAAATAACCATTAAGGATACAATTAATGACGGAAATGGAGGTTTATTGCCAAATATGAACAGAGTCTTGATACCTATATTTAACTTGTTTAATACGTATGTGGTAATATTTCATTCTAATTAAGGACTGAAACAACGAATTTCTATATATATACGATATTTTCATAACTACATGAAATTTGCTCGATTTATTTTTATTCCAAAGAACAAAATGAGATCACCGTAAGGACCTAATTGCAAAGTTTACGCAACTGACACGTCAGCACACTGCGCGGCGGTACTCAGCTCGCCACGTGAAGGTGCGCGGCGCGGCGCGGCGCGGAGCTTGTCCATTAGAGCGGTGGATATGTCACAATTAATTGATAAAATTTCAATTTTGAGTCGAGTTTCAACCGACTACATACATTATACAACATTATAAGACGCTCAAAGCGGCAACGGCCGCGGCACTCGGCGTTGCGAGGGCAGACAGTGAAAATGGGCAGAACCACTCTAACCATGTTCACTACAAAGAGGCTTGCACCTCGAAAATGGAGATATGATAATAAATACTTTTTACTCCAGTGTTTATTTTTATTGTTCAATATGTATTGAGGAGGACATGGATTCAATCTACGTCAGCGTAATAGCCACCGGGCCGCGTCAGTCGCTTTTCTATGGAAGCACTTAAACTCGATTTACTTCGAGTAAAACGTACCTACTTCACTTGTATTACATATACTTGTAAGAGTTCATTACTTGGCTTTATGTCAAAGAAAACATGAACACTGGCCCTACCCGACCGGGACACATTTCAAAGCCGACAAAACTTTGAAACGTTTCGTTTTCAGCTGATTGAAAACTTAAAGCGAATACTCTCTAAAAAAAGTGAGTGCTCTTAAATTGTGAGATTATGTATGACTTACATAGAAAGAAAGTGGTTCAAGTAAACAACAGCTTCGCATCGCGTGTTACATCTTAAGTGACTACTGCTTACCTACATAAACCGATAGTACTGCAGCGATGTGTAGTCACGTTGCTCTACTACGTGCCTCAATAATGCAAGCCTCTACGGTTTAAAGGCACGTTTGGCATCGAATGTACGATCATTATTTGAATTCGCGTCGTTAACGAATACATAGTGAGACATGTAGCTAATGTAAGCGCTTACATTTGCGCTGTCAGTGGGTGCGGCATCGGCTCCGCGAATTGATACGATATAACGATACGCTAATTTATGCACGTCGAGTGTTGCCTCCATCGGCAGAGCAGAGTCGATACTGTCGAGTGATCTCGCGCGAGTACTGTGGCGAGCACAGGCGCGAGCGCGGTAGTGTACGGACGAGGCGATGTCAACAATAATAGCTAGCTGATACATCCCATGCTAAATACTTGCGATGAGAAGTAAAATAAGTTCTTATTATATTGTATGTATGTTTGTGAAGAATCTACCGGGTCCAGGACATATAACATATTATAATATAGAACATAGTATTATATCAGTATATCTATTAGAAATTGAAAAATTCTTAAAAAAATCCAAGATAGTCAAATTCTCCAAAATCAGTTTATGTAACCTTGCGAAGTTTCTTGTCGGTTATTCTCAGTTTAGAAATTACTTCCGCCGAACTGGAGATAATTTCAGTAGCTTCGACCTTCATAAATGCTCTCCTAGTGCCTGAACTGAATAAAAAGGCTTTGCCGCTGACTTAACTTCTTATAATAATTTGCACAGAGAAACAACTGTTACTAGTCGAGTCCGGCTCTGTAGTTTAATTCTACTGCACATTAATTGTGGTCATAATTAGAAGACCGCAGTGACTAATGAATGACTAATGACATTCAAATCATGTCGACTACATTCTAACTAATTTAATAATAGCTCTTAGCGTCTCGATCTGCCACTTACTAAGCTCGAGGTACCTTTTCTGCCTAACCATATGATAATATCTAATGGTCTTGTCATTGTGTATGAAATTATAAAAATTATAACCCAATAGAATTTCTAAGCATTATCATTATCATGAAGAAATATCGTAAATTACAAAATGAAAAGCGCCACACACTTTTCATTCAAATATTGAACTTAATTACAAAAATTGCTTACATTTAGGCCCTTACGGGATAGACAGAGATATTTAGGTTCAATTTTATTATTATTTAACACTTTTTAGTGCAGGGCTTTTTAAAGCGTGTTTTTTTAGTTTTTTTAAACTGTAATTTTTTTTATGTAAGTCGGTAAACAAGCGTACAGCCCGCCTGAACGTAACGAAGGCTTCCGAGGCATATGGACGTTTGGGACACACGGGGCATCACTTACGCGTTACCACTCCTTCCCCCTCCCCAATGAGCTCCGATGGCGAACGTACTCACGCACTTGGATGCGGTATTCTGTAAAGTAGAGGTACTTCCCCAGTCGAGCTGCTCTTTGAGTGAATAAACGCTACGCTCTACCTCTCTCAAATATTTATCTCTTTTTATACTCGTCTCACACACAATAGTGGCGCTGACATCAGACAATAAGTTTGGATTTAGTACATAGGTAATTTAGTTGAATGAGAAAGTATTCATGTGTTAGACATGAATACTTTCTCAATACTTGCAACAACCCCTCTGCGTAGACTATATACTTTTATATTTATTTTAGTGGCCAAACCAACCTAACCTAATGGTCATAACGGTCTAGCACTATTCCTGGCAACCACTTACGAGGCAATAGGGACCATTTGCGGTAGATCTTCCAGCCAAAGCATCCACCCTGGTACTCATAATGAGAGTCGCACTGGGATAGCAGCGCGGGTGAAAGCGCGCGGCGGAAAGCTAGTTAAAAATAAGCTTATAGATATAAAAAAATTACAAAATCAGAAGTGGCGGTGAAGGCATTCCATGACGTCATTGAAGATGTCCTTATGGAAGACTGGGCCAACTGATTTTTACATTGGTTCCAAAAATTTAAAATCGTGAAGGAATCCTATGATGACTTCAAACGATAACGATAAAAAAGTAATGACATGGAATTCACTACCTGCAGTACCCACCCACAGTGTACAGGGTAAGGCCACGTTAAGAAGACCACCGGTCCAGGAATCCGCTCTGGTTCTATAGTAGGCATTATTTGTATTAGACGGCTCGGCTTGCTAGTTCTTCTTCTCGCACCGGCCGCGCCCGCACTCGCGCCCGCGCCCGACCCGCGCCGCTATTAGAGCTGATTTCATTTCATTATACCTTAAACTTTTTATATTAGAAATATATTTTTTATTTGCACCAATTAGGCTGGTAATCTGTAAAATAGTTCGTTCGCTCGGGTGCAATTTACTAACATGGCCTGATTTAGGTTAAAAAACACAAATATGTTGCTACTTTAAATAGCTGTTCGTATAATGTATCGAATTAGTAATTAGATCAGTATCAGGTGGTTTACCTTTTTTTACGCTACGAAGTCGGTAAACAAGCATACGGCCCGCCTGATGGTAAGCGGTTATCATAGCCTGCAACACACGAGGCATCCCTCACGCGTTAACGACCCTTCCCCCATCCCCAATGAGCTCTAGCGACCTTACTCACGCGCAGGAACAAAACATAAAGTATTTGGCTGCGGTATTCTGTAAGGAGGAGGTACTTCCGCCTTCGAGCTGTTCATGTGTCATACAATGGACAGAATATTACGTCCATTGTATGACACCCGATATTGTACATACGGTGATTGTTGACCTCGGCAGTCGGCACACGATGCACTCCGCTAACAACACAATCATATTTATTGACTCACATTGTATTTCCACACCTTCCTCCTAACTATAATATTAGTTATTATATGGGTAAATGCATTTTTATCATATTGTGTAAGATTAGCAAGTTTTTCAAGTAGATTATGTATGAATTTACAAAAAAAGTTGTAGGTATACCTATGTAGTAATATCAGTTATCTGGTTTCTTTTGTTTATCAAGTTAGTACAAATATTTTCAACATCAATAAATTAAATTATTAAAAGAAACAAAAAACCCGACTGCGTAAAACATAAATTAACTGAAAAGAGAAAAACAAGCTCTTAAATCTATAGAATTTTGAATATAACTTGAATTTTATAAGGTATTGCAATCGGGGACAACCAATAACCTAAGTATGTATTTTTTTGTAATATTTGTTTATCCCCGACTGCAATACCTTATAAAATTCAAGTTATATTCAAAATTCTATAGATTTAAGAGCTTGTTTTTCTCTTTTCAGTTAATTTATGTTTTACGCAGTCGGGTTTTTTGTTTCTTTTAATAATTTAATTTATTTCAGACTTTTTAGTTTTATACAGAATGAGTTGTATGTATTAGCATGGACGAATAGATATTACTCTATGGTATTAGTAAGTAAATGAGCGGTACGGTAAAGTAACACTAACAACCGTCGCAACTCTGTGTGTTACGTACGGTAAGTGCTCAGTACCTTACCTACTGTCCTTGCACTAAACGTGGTTTTTTGCAGTTTACGTCAAAATGGTAGCATAAAAGTATTACAATATATACATATATGGAATGGTCTATTTACAAGCTTTCATTTGATACCCATATTGTTATAATATCGAAACTTTTATTTTTAATACCCCCCCTATTTTTTTATTCTTAGGCGCTATATAAAAATAATATACCCTATGACACTCCCCCAGTCAAGACGAATCTAATGACACCTCATATGCTTAAATCCATCAAGCCGTTTAGGCTGCAGAGCGGCACAAAGAAATAGACATACATACATACATACATACATACATACACTCGAAAAACATAACCCTCCTTCCGGGTCAGTCGGGTAAAAACTACCTCTATCGGCACCTCATGGACTGGCAGAGGCAGAACGTCTCGCTACCTCAGCCATGTGTAGGTACGATGATTGGAAAGTGATGAAATATTTAAGGAACAAATAAAATATATATAGAGAATACTTTCTTCGGGGTTAGGTGTATATTATTTTGTTTTAAGTATAAATTATAATATATTATATAGTATGAAGTTTACGTGTCACGTAAAATCAAATGAAGTAGCTAACAGGGGCTTGAGTGTCGTGCGGCGTGTCGCGTGTCGTGTGGCGGAGCAGAGCTTTCCTCTGGAATACCGTGTATTATGTACGCGTCCGTGACGTCACCGCCTCCCGCGCCTCGGGCACCCCGCGCCCAGCTCCCCGCACCCCGCGCCAGCACTTCAGCGTTTACAGTCGATAAGGGTGCCTAAATACACCGGGAGCATGGACACAGTTTTACTGTTATGTCGTGGAAAATAATGAGATGAATAACGAGTGAAGATTAGAAATACTTGATACCTACTTGTAATAAGTGAACCCATTTCAAGTGCGTATTAATTTAATCTAGAAACTTTTAGTGATTTAAATACAAAAAAAAAAACAATGCTATAGATCGTGTTTAATAATAGTCACGGCTATTTTTTAAGTAAATATTTTTGAGCTTATTAAAAGGCCTTTGATTGTAAAATATGAGTTCTGAGTAAGAAATTAAAAATGTTGCGTGATAGAGTACTCAACTGCTGGAGACTACTAGACATTGATATATACAGGTGCATACGAGGAGCGACAATAAATGAAACCACTTAAAGGACTCATAGATACGAACAACTTTTACTACAGGACCAACTTAGAAATCGCAAAAAGAAAAACAGCTGTTTCATAAAAAATTTCAATGTCTGCTCGGGTATTTACAAATACTTTTCATTGCCCGGATTTGGATTTGGGATTGGAAAAACCGGTTTCGATGCCCTATTGTTTAATCTCAAAGTGCAGCTCGACTGGGGAAGACCTCAACCTTACAGAATATCGCCCAATAACTTAATGTTGAGTTACTGCGAGTGAGTAAGGTCACCAGAGCTCATTGGGCAGGGCCGGTTATACGTTAGTGAAGCTCCGGGGAGCCCCACCGGGGTGTTGCAAGCGTCCATAGGATGACGAGAACCGCTTACTCCCAGCAGGCCTTACGCTTGTTTACAGACTTAGTTGTTTAAAAAAATATATTCAGTAAGTATAAACTATTGTACGGGTTTTTTGTCTTAAGGCTGACAATAGTGATTGCGAAATCCAGTTTTTTTTTTAAAACTGGATTCCAAGATTATCATCACATATAAATCCGGATAATCCGGATTTTTTGATTTCGTTTTATTTTAGCAACGTTTTGTAATTTTAAATTGTACACGTAGTTTTATTCTAAACTATTAGTAGTTTGAAGATAGATGTTCTATTTTATTATTTTTCCAATACTTTTGAATAAAAATAAAATAAACATGCAAATATTCTTAAAAAAAATAAGCATTTGCGTTTGGCCACTGAAGCGTCATTAAGGATAATGACGAAACCTAAGTTGGTGCACGCTTATCCAGATCAAAACTATTCACTTTGGCCTTGAAAGTGCCTAGATGGTAAGAATCAGGAAACACAGACGCCGGAAGCAAGTTCCACTCCATTGCTGTCCGCATTCTAATTGAGGATGCAAAACACCGTATCCGTATTTTCGGTATGTCAACAACGTCTGGGTGAAAACTTTCCTGGCTTCTTGTGGTTTGGAGTAAAAATGGGGATAGTGGTTGGAATAATAAGGTTGAACAATTCCTGCACACACTCTTCAAAATATATCCTGTAGAAAACCGATAAGGCAAGCAACCTTTCTTGTATGGTCGAGGCTCATGAGTTTCGTCTTAAATAAAGTCTCATCTCCGATGAGTCTTCTGACTCGGTGGTTTATTGATTCGAGAACGAGAGCGTGGTGGAAAGAACTCCGTTTGGCGGTGAAAAGACACGCCTGCGTCTTGGTGGCATTTAAAAGTGACCAGATTGGCACTGCCTCAATCGGAGACTGCCTTTAAGGTCACGTTCAACCGTTCTATCATGGCCTCTGGAAATATGACAACGGTGCTGTCGTCTGACTACCCAAAAATACCAGGCTTCACCAGATCGTTAATATGCAGCAGAAATAAGGTTGCAGAGAGAACTGAACCCTGAAGCATTGATTGTCAAAAGGTCCGACGAATACCCGTCTATGACCACATGAATAGACCGTTCACTCAGGAAATTGAAAACCCAAGCGCACAGACCACCAGAAACTGTAGCTTAATCTATAGCTTTATAGCTCTGAAGCTTACTTAGAAGGCTGGTGTGCCAGACCTGAAAGTAACAGTTTTCTGAGATTAGCCGATATACAAAATGCTTTCAGCGGTAGCCCATCTAGAACTATAATTATTGATATGACGTTGTGCAAAGAGTTGTTATTCACGCCGCGCGCTCGTTGCCTCCATCTAAGACTCACTGGCCGACTAAGCTATTAGCTAGATAAGTGAATGCCGCTTAGTGTGAGGGTAGCATATCTCTATTATAATATCATTGATAATTACAGTGTTAATTACAGTGTTTGTTGACAGCATTCATCTCCTCCAGAAGTCTTGTTGGGTTATATAGGTTCTTTGGTATGCTAAAATTAATGTTCTGTATGTGCAATGTTGCTTATGTGCATGCATGTTTATATTCATGAACATAATTAATAATGTGTTACCCCCTTGCTCGTGAAGCGTTGTTTGACTAGTGTACTGTTTGGGGGGTCGCGTAGATAGCGTCACTTTATTGTCATTGACAAATAATGTGACGTTGTTTGCGTGACCATTTAATCGGTGTATTGGTTGAATGGCGCTTTATGAGTAGGGAGGTTAGTTAGTTAGTAAGTAAATAAATATATTATACGAGATATTTCTATAATAAGTCAGTGTAAGTTTGTACATGAAATTATATCCACGGGAACTGCTGCCGACAAACTGTCTCACAGTTTGGCAGATTATGTTAATATGTTAGTACCTACTTTATATGAATAAATAATTAAAAAAAAAAAAAAAAGATGGATGAGCGAGAGCAGCTAGCAGCGTGTGAATCGAGCGGTTTTTAGATTTTATTATAGACCTTATAGGCAGGTGCGTTGCTGTGTCTGTTACACAGCAACGCAATCGCACGAACTAATGCGCAGTAGTTTTAAATATTGTGCGGGTTTGTCCGTCAGAGTAATACTGACCTACATCTACTGGATATTCAATGATGAAAATTGTAATTAACCATCGACTATTGTCAATTATGATTAAAATTCGAAAAAAACCGGACATTATTCTCAATATTCGGATTTATAATAGGCCCAAAAATCCGGATTGTTCAGTCTATTTCGAATTTCGAAGTATCCGGATTTCAATCCCTAGCTGACAATCAGGCAGGCGGCCCACCTGATGGTAAGTGGCTACTATCGCCTGAGAACCAATACCAGGGGGATTGAACATGTGCTGCTTACCTTTTCTAACAAAGCCTAGACGATAACAAGTAGCGAGCCAGACGAGTGCTACAAAATACCCTACCGCGGTTTTCTCTCACAATATTTACCTCAATCAGTTTGATAAACTCTTTGTGTCAGCTAATCTAATACTAAAATGAAAATGTTACAGATCGTTCACAAAACGAGTGGTTGTATGGTGCGTCGCGTCGGTGTCGACTCCCGGTCTATGTGTCGGTGGTTTTGAGTCGACGAGCCGAAGCACACGGTGCGCTCAGTTTGCAGCCGCGCGCCGCCGCGGACACATCGCGCTGCCCTCGCGCCACGCAGCGCCGCGCCGCACCGCGCCGCTCGCTACGAGACGCACGCGACCGGCGGCACAGCCGCGGAGTGCACCGCCACACGTGCGCTGCAGGTGCTCTCCCTGTGTTTGTCACCTGTTTGAGGGACATGTGAATACTTGTGGATGATCACAGCACCTACTGAAAGTGTATGTGATAATTGAATCGACAACAAAAAGTGAACCCATTAAATATTTTTATAGTAAACGTTAAAAGCGGCAGTGAAAATCGTAGTTACAGAAAAGGAACTCTACATACTTTCCTTATCAACAAAACTCAAAAACTTTTCACTTTGGAGATAATCCAAGGCAGGTATTTATTATGTTATCCATTTATAACTTGAATTCAAATAAGAACGCGCTTCCATTAAATACATTCCTCCGTATTTAATACTTCAGTAGCCACACTCTGTAGGTACCTACTTTCCAGTATCTGGTCGTCACTCGAAAGCTTTTCCTACCTATCTGATAGGTTCTTTGATTGATGTAGCGTGCTCATTGCCACTTCACGTTATAGTCTATCTCTGCAAGCAATGTCCGTAGCTTTTGTAAATTTACCAATTACTTATTACCCGTACCTAACGTAATAAAATTATCTTCAAACAAACAATACAAGTAAGGTA
>OX596261.1:15152184-15184240 GCA_951394255.1 Polyploca ridens
AAAATGCAAAGGCACGCACCGCTAACATAAAATGTAGAGCAGAGTGCGGACTACGGTGACGCCAAATACCAGTGCCAACGACGGTCGTCAACTTTACGACTCTGTGACCGACGACACCTCGTAAACCTCTCACACGCGACACGCTACGTGTCGGTATGTGACTTACGGAACCACGTGCTTCCAAATCACTTCATTGTAAACGCAAGGAGGCAGATAGTAAAATAAGCATCAACACTAACTGACATTATGGTCAGTTTACGCTATACACATTATAGTATTTCGTGCGTGAGATCGACCGACCACTAATTAGGGGGCACGCCCTCTAATTCGTAGTCACATATCACATACCTACTACCGTATTTATTATTTTGCATGTATTTGGTAAATCCAAAATTTTATAATAATTGTATTTATTTTGGTATATCATTATGGAAAGCAAAAGATTGAATAACTTCCGTTTTGCCGATGAAATCCTCGTTTTTTCTTCCTTGGCCTCCGAGCTCAACGAAATGCTCAAAGATCTTAATGAATGCCCAAGACTAAGCTTTGACAAATAGCGCGAAACTTAGTATCGAAATGGGGGTGTTGTAATTGAATATTTTCACGAGTTCATCAACCTAGGCCGAATAGTCTCATTCGAGGGGAGGCAAGACAAAAAAGTCATACGATGCACAAAAAATGCGTGAAAGAGCTATTGGTCCTTGAAGGAGCTAATAAAAAGTAAATAACCAATGTCAAAGGTCAACACATGGACATGAGCATACTACCTGACCTTACCTACGGCGATCAAACTTGGGCCTTGACTTGACAGAACAGCAGAGGTCCGCATTTGGACTTTGCCAGTATATGCAAACTTACAGACCGCATAAAAACACTATACTGCACTTCAAAACACAAATCACTAATGTGTCTTTTAAAGCAGCCATGTTGAAATAGGACTGGCTGTTTAAGTTAGCCGCATGCCGAATGATATGTAGGTGAAAATTACCACAGATTCGACCCCGCAAAATGATAGACGGCGTCGCGGCAGACTTCGCCGGAGATGGCGAGATGAATTAGACTGTTTCAGAAAGAACTGGTTCATAGTAGCAGCCGACCAAGAGTGGAAATAGGAAAGGGAGAGTTCGAGACATTGGTGCCGATTCTGTTGTAAATCGCACTAAACTAATTTTAGTTACATCTCATCTCTTTCTTACGATTGAAAAAGGATAGAACATATTTTAAGTTGTCAAATTAATCTTCGCCGTCTTATTTTGCGTGTATTTAGGCGTAACCGCGATAGATGGCGACTAAATTTATATTGAAAACAAGCATTGGACTAATTTGACAGGACTAAATTTCTTACATCCTTATGTTCTTTGTTAGAAAGAGATAATAGTACATTAAAATTAGTTTAGTTGTGAACAACAGAATCAGGGCCATTATTACATTACATTGTTCAAACGAAGCATTTTAAAACCTCATAGTCACTTGTGAAGAAAAATTTATATCTACTTTACGACATTCACAAGCGTTCATCCTGTTGACTGGTCCCTGGTTCAGTACTTAGGCAATGCCCCAAAATTAAAACTTGCATCTAGATAACTGATGGGCACTGTTTGGTGGTCTAGTGCCGGTTGTTTTATCATACCTTCTTACCATACGCCATTACTACGGATGTGTACAGTTAAGAACTAAACACAATCGCCTGTAAAATAAAGGTTTACCGCCCTAGACTTATTTCTTTAGGGTTATTTAAAATCACGGTTTATTTGATTGAACAAACCAGACTTTGGTCTTCAAGGAGAACATCCATCAACAAGTAGAGAATTTAACGCCCAAATTTCTAAAGATAACCATACAAAATGCTATACTTTTCACGCTCAAATGGGTATCTATAATAACGGCGGCCATTCAAACAATATCATTGTATATTAATTAACAAGCAAAACAATTTATACCTACGGCAAAATATTAGAAATGGCCAATTGATTTGATACTAATGGACGTAAATGTTTGAGCCGCCCGAGCTGCGCTGGGGCCGAGAACGAGATGCACATCAAAAGGCACCCGCATCACCGCGGAGACAAACCACATTTAGAATCGATCTCGTCAGAACTTGCGACACATTCTATAAAATAAATAAAAGCCATTAATTCTACCTACCAATTACAAAAATAAGTCGGGGTCAAACCAATAACCTAAGTATGTATTTTTTTAATATTTGTTTATCCCCGACTGCAATACCTTATAAAATTCAAGCTCTACTTAAAATTCTATAGATTAAAGAGCTTGCTTTCTCGCTTCAGTTATTTTTTGTTTTACGCAGTCAGGTTTTTTGGTTCTTTTAATTTTAATAGTTCAATTTATATCAAACTTTTTAGTTTTATTAATGAATGAGTTGTATTGTATTAGTAAGTAAATGAGCGGCACGGTAAAGTAAGGCTAACAACCATTGCAACTCTGTGAGTTACGTACGGTAACCTCTCAGTACCTACTGTCCTTGCTGTTTTTTGCAGTTTACGTCAAAATGGTAGCATGAAAGTATTATAATATAAATACATATATGGAATAGGCTGTTAACAAGCTTTCGCTAACGAAATTTTTGTTTTTAATACCCCCCTCTCTATTTTTATTCGTAGACGTCATATAAAAATAATTATATAATAATAATTATACCGCTTGTACAACGGAGAGTGTTCTAAAGAATTGTTCGACTTGTTGCCCACTGCTACCTTCTACCATCGCAACTCCCGCCATCGACGGGGAGTCCATCCTCACACATTGAAACCAGAATTGTTTCGAGCTGTGCGGGCTCAAAGGAGCTTTCTTCCGCGGACGCCCGAACTGTGGAATGAGCTCCCCGCCGTGGTTTTCCCAATGGAGTACAGCATGGGGTTCTTCAAAGCCAGTTCCTTTTAGGCTTTGTGTGCTTACCATCTTCGGCCGCATCATCACTTACCATGGTGAGATTGCGGTCAAACACAGGTCTATAAACAATAAAAAAAAAAAAAAAAAAAAAAAAAAACGGCGTGAAGAGATTTCTTCAGGGTCGGCAATGCGCGAGTTATACCCCTGGTGTTGCAAGCGTCCATAGGCTACGGTAACTGCTTACCATAAGGCGGGTCGTATGCTTGTTTGCCACCTTAGTGGTATAAAAAAATATTATGCCCTATGTCACTCCCACTGTTAAGACAAATCTAACGACACCTCATATGTTTAAATCCATCAACCCGTTTAGGGTGCAGAGCGTGCCAAAGAAATAGACATACATACACTCGAAAAACATAACCCTCCTTCCGGGTCAATCGGGTAAAAAGATGTGTATGAACGTACTAAGAAGGCTGGCGGCTGGCTGATCCGTTGTCCTGGATAGACACCAGCCTTCTTGTCACGTGAAGTCTCAATAAGGCGCCGAGAGAGGCCGTGAAGGCCTCTTTAAACAACAGAAGGGCATCCGCGGGCTCCACGGCCCCACTGTTTCTACGTGAAGTTCTGTGCATGACAATATTTTTTTTTGTCATTGAATTGTTAACAAATTTTAATCCGAATGAGGAATATAATTCTGACTAATATCCTAGTAATAATAAATTATAAATGCGAATGTTAGTTTGTTCGTTTGTTGCGCATTCACGCCATAACTTCTCAACCGATCATCATGAAATTTGGCATGCATATAGCCTATGGCATGGAAAAGGAAATAAACTACTTCTTATTTACTCAGCGGGCGACGGGAACGTGGGTGGAACCGCGGGGGACAACTAGTGTTTTAATAAGATAAAAAATAAGTGGAAATAATTTTTCTAATGAATTATATACCGCGGGTTGCTAGAACGTGTATGAAATGTCAAATCAGGTGACAAACCGTCATAATTAGCAATCTGTTGACAGCCTTTGAGTTGCTGAAAAGAAAAACAAAGATAAATTATCTAATTGATTGTCAACGGATGATTTATTTATTTCATTCACTTTCATTCACTCCTTTGTGTTTTGTTTCTGTCTCTCGCGTAGCACTGTCCCTTTCATTGTCGTTGTTGTTGTTTATGATATTCGCCAAAAGGCTGGCAAAGGTCATAAAGTCAAAAGCCATACAGCCTAGTCTTATTTTCGATTATTCATCAAATTCAAAAAAATCTTTATCTTATTTTGACAATATAACCATACACATATTATGGCTTACAAAGCAGCCAGTGTCATGTTGGTTGTTCCAGCCATTTTATTTCATATCAACCAAGATGACCCTGGCAATTTCAATAGGTCGTTTATTGCATTTTAAAATAGCTTTTCATGCAAAAAAGTACTTAATTTAAGGTTTAAAATTAATTTTATATTCAGTTTTTATATGGAACTGCTTTAAACCTATTATTTATCACAACAAACACTTTAATTCTCGAATAATTGGTCCATTATCTCCAATTAGCTAACTGACAATGTGACAAGGCGTTGACATGAGAATTAGCTTTCAGAAACCCAAAAATGCGATAATTGACGAATAATTGGAGATTTGACACTTGGAATAACAAACTGTTGACAGATTGTTATTTGCCTCTTTCAGCAACCCAAAACACGATTGACTGGAGATTGACAGCATGTTACGTAATTTTTCGATAATTTTGCTTTCTAGCAACCGGCGGATAGACGTTTTTATCAATAACCCATAAATTATAAAAAGCTGCACTTTTTGCTATTATATTTGCAATCGACATGGTATTTGGTAGTTTGTAAGTAGTTAGTAAGAGTCTTTGATCTCTCCATATCTAGAGTCTATAGTGTAACATAAAAACGATATCGTTAGTTGGATCTCTTAGAAAATGTTCCGCATGTGTGCTTGTACGTTGCAAAAGGTAGGTAACCTGTTTCTTTATAGCATCAGCGGCCGGTGCGGCAGGTACGACTCGAGCCTGCCTCGTAAAAAACGCATCAATCTTGGCTCGTGAGCGGTAATCAATCACCAACATTAGATCCCGTATACTACCTCCCCTTCCCGCTTACCCTGTCCTAAGCGGCCCGCCCTCACGATAACCCTTTCATGTAGAGTCGACCAAAAAACGGTTTACAGCACGCGCACGAGGCCACCGACACTGCCCTAATGCCTCCTCAGCCGAATACCGGCCAGTAATGAGCCGTGCCGACCGGTGCGGTGGAGGGTACACGGCGTGGCGCGGGCGGCATCGGTAGTGGCTAGGTACATACAACACTCCACACAAAACGTTACTTTGACGGCGTAATCGAGTTATCTCGTGGCTCCGCTGAGTGCTCTTTTTCATTGAGGCTCTCGTCTGCGCCAACGTAATGTAAAGGAGATAAGAACGCCGGGAATATTAATGTGCTCCACGCACGTACCTACCTACTATAAACGGGAGATGCCTTCTTATACCTATTTAAATACGATATCCAGGTAGGGGGACTTATACATATGTATGCATCCTTTTTACACTGTTTAACGTTTGAACGTAGTTTAGCATGGTTTCACCATCCAGTACCACTAATACCAGAGGAGACTTCTTTTCCGAAGGGTGAAAAGTATCTCCATTGTTATCTAGGAAGAATTATCATTGTTATGTTCTCTTACCGGAGTGCCCTCTTGTACTTGTAATCCGGCTACCGGCTTTGAACTACGATGCAACAGAAAAGCTAGAAAATAAAAGACATTTATTTAGGACTCATTTAAAATATCATACTACGTACTACTTCTGGATAATTTTTTTTAGAATATTTTTTTCCCTTTAAATAAACCGGTATGATTATACTTTGAGTTCGATTCGGCACATTGCCGATGTCGTGACGTTATTTTTTGGTACGGACCGAGTACCACTTGCCACTCAATAAACTTTCTTACTTTTTCTTCTTCCTAACATTAAATGATGCTCCTATTTACAATAATAATATCCAGTGACCTGGGACTGAGAGACCGATCTTTGTTTCGCAATTTGTATACAATTCTGTAATGTGTCTAGCAGGTACGGCATGCGACGTGGTGGTGCATTCGAGTGCGCAGGGTAGAGCCGGCAGCGTGTCGCGCGGACCCGGTGCCGGTGGTGAGGTGGTGAGGTGGTGAGGCGGTATGGGCGCGATGGGCCCCGCGCTCAGGCTCGCGCTGCTTGCCGCGCTTGCCGCCACCGCCGACGGCGGGCCCCACCCACACCGTCAGTACTTTACTCACACAATACCGTGCACGATACCTTTGACATTCATACTGCCTTATGCTGGCCTACCTTATTTTGCATGAGTAGAGCGTCAGCCAAATTGTATTTTTTTTGTAGAGTTACAGGGCAAATATTGCAGTAGGTACATACTGTTTTGTTTTTTTTTTTCACTTTTAGCCTTTTACGTTGTTGAGACTACGAACGATAAAGCACCTAAGACAACAATCATAGACACATTTATGAGATACTTTACAGATGGTAAACTGATGCTTGCAGAGCGGTCTCGGCGCGTGCATCGCCAGGCGGAAAGCATGGTATCAGCACCGGGTGTGGGAGTGGGTGCGGGCGCAGGGACGGACGTAGTGGGTGTGGGTGTGGAGGGTGCAGGAGACGGCGGCGTTCTGGACCCGGCAGATGTGGCGGACGTACCGGCGTGGCGCGACCTCTGGTATGGCTCGCTGGAGGCGCTGCACCGCGAGCCCACCATCAACAACACACAGGAGGATGTGCTGGCACAGCTCGGCTCACTCGCTTTCCTGCATTGTCCCGTACGCAACCTCGGCGAGAGAGGGGTCAGTACACTGTACCATATCGACTGGTTTGTCGTAGTATTGCAACTCGTCAGGATCATCACTATACAATAATAATGGTGTGATGTCATCGACAGGTGTCATGGGTGAGACGTCGAGACTGGCACATTATCAGCTCCGGCGTTCTCATGTACACCAATGATGAACGGTTCCAGGTAAACAAGCTACGACTTTACAAGATTTTTTATCATTCCATCCGTCAAGAGACAAAACGGATTGGTGTACAGATTCAGATTATATTAATTATTGAATATCGTTCAGGTGCTACACAGTGAAGGCTCCGACGACTGGATCCTGCAGATCAAGTATGTACAAAAAAGAGACAACGGTACCTACGAGTGTCAGGTGAGTACCGAGCTTGGACCGGATGTTGTGTGTGACGCCGCGTAGGTTGTAGTGACGTTGCTGACGGTATAACGGTGTGTGCGTGTGCAGGTATCGACGGGGTCGGGCACCCTGTCGCGGCTGGTGCACCTGCACATCGCGGTGCCCGAGGCGTTCATCCTCGGCGCCGACGAGCACCACGTGGACGCCGGCTCCACCATCAACCTCGTCTGTATCATCGAGAAGGTATTCATAATTATCCTGAAGTAATATAATATCATGTGACGATCTTCCATTTCATTACAAACTAAGCAGAACTTATACTATGGAAACCAGATACTTGATATACTGCAGATGACAGGTATCTTACCAAACAAGGCAACCGGGTAGCCCGTTAATTATTTCGTATTATGGAGGTGCAAGATGGATGATACCTCCATTTTAAAAGGGAGATCTTTCACGAGGCTGTCGTGTCTGGGGACCGCGGTCCAAACGTACATTTTGGGCAGTTTTATATATATGCAGCTCGTTGACTAAACTTCGACAGTGCGAAGCAGAATCTTGTGGCCTCATCTATCTATCTGCGTTTATATAATCTTTGTGTAACTGATAGGATGGCTGATAGATGTCCCTACAGTATCGTCTCCACATGTAGGTACGTAGTCCACCACTTTCGCTCACGGATGTGACGGACACTTAATGTGTGTATGTGTGTGCAGAGTCCAGTGCCACCGCAGTACGTGTTCTGGTACCACAACTCGCGCATGATTAACTACGACCTGGCGCGGGGCGTGAGCGTCACCACCGAGCCGGGGCCCAAGACGCAATCCGTGCTCGCCATCCGCAGCGCCGCGCCCACGCACTCTGGCAACTACACCTGCTGCGCCGCCAACACCGAGCCCGCACACATCTACGTCTACGTCTCCGAGGGCAGTCAGTATCAGATCGGTTCACCCCACTCCCGGTATCGTCCACATCCGGACCCTTGTCATTGTCCTTCTCTCGTTCGTGTCGCAGGTGACAAGATGGCGGCGACGCTGAGCCGCAACTCGAAGGCGGCGCGCACCGCATCGCGCGGCGTGCTCCTCGTGCTTCTGGCTTCCGTCTCACTGTTACATATAAGTAGCATTCGTGTACTGACACTGCAGGGGGCGCCCACTCCCGCGTGCTGAGCGACGAGCCGACGCGACGGGCCTCTGAGCCTGCAGGCGATAATACTACGGTTCTTGATATCGAACCAAAATACCCCTTCCATGTAAATATTATGTTAAATGATAACTAGTACTGTTGTTTAATAAAACGCATATTTGTGTTTTCGGAAAAACTGTTACGTACGTGATGTAAATAAAAACTTGAGAGTGTAGAACGGTTACTCTGGCAGAAAACTATCCGATGAATATTGGTGTTTTGTGATATCATTGCTCACTTTCATTTAATCGAAAGATATAAATATCTTTATTTCAAAATGTATATTAATGTTGGTTATTTAGCACCTCAAAGTATGAAGTGTTGCATAATTTAATAATTTATTGTTACTTATCGGGTGTCAGCTCTCGAGGATATTACTCTTTATTGTGTCTTATCGTTCCCCTACTAGCTCCATGTGATGGATCGACGGAACAACTCTGTAAATACTATTAATTAATTTATAAATACGAAATGTGATTCCGCCAAATTGTCAGCTGAGAAAGCAACATGTAAATATGTAGTCACCTAAGCTAGTTTATTAAGGATGACGACTGCTAGAATTTTGACAAAAAATTTAAGCCCGTCTCGTTGATCCTTGATTGTATTCAAACATTATCAATTTGAACAGTATACAGTTAAGTAAAAAATAACATAAAAAAAATTAAAAACGAAGAACATAATGATAGTACTAAAAAAATATGCCGTCAGTGAAAAAATGTCTGGAATAATAAATCAAAAAAGAGAACATTCAAAATGATCGAGAGCGGAGACGGTACATTTTATTGACACCTTTTCTCCTGACTTCCGTCTTCAAAATTTTGAAAATAAAACATTGCAACCAATACTTGATTGTTTGTTTCTATTCCCTTATTTGTACCTACCTAGCAGGATGCTGAACGTAAGCTTCGCCCATTGATTTTTACAACGTGCGGTTTTGGACCGCTTGCATCCAGCGGCTCCCGGCGACTCGGACTAGGTCGACGGTCCATCTGGTGCTAGGTGGTCCCGCTCAGCGTGCATCACTACGTGGTCGCCACGCGAGAACCTTTCTTTCTCATTAGTTGTCGGCTCTTCGAGCGATGTTGCTTGCCCATTGCCACTTCAGCTTATTGACTCTGCACCACTCCACATGACACTCCACTCGAATGTCCGGTTGTTTGGGGCCCAGCCGCGCGCTCGTGTTAGAGTCTATTTCATGATGTTGCCCGCACAAGTAGTGTTGTTGTCTGCCACTCATATAATTGTATGATAATAATTGGACTGTTTTACAAAAACCTTAAACCGACTTCAAAGTACACTAAGAAGTAATCAAATCCTGATCTGATGACAATGGGACCAAACGGGAAGCGTACCCTTTCAAATAAAAAAAGAATTTTCCAAATCGGTTAATAAATGACGGAGTTATGAGGTAACAAACATGAAAACAAAAAAAAAACATTCGAATTGAGAACCTCCTCCTTTTTTTGAAGTCGGTTAAAAACACTATTGCGTTTTAATAATTGTAAGGATTACATACCACATAAATAATTTAAGGCTGGCTTAAAACCGAGGAGTCGCAGCTTTTATTTGGGCTAATTTTGTGCCCAAATAAAAAGAATAAGTTATATTATAAGTTCTAGTCCATTGGTTCTAGTCACAATAAATTACTTTCACATACTTAGTTCGTAACACCAGTCACTTATGTATAGTCTGCCTCTAATACTCTAATACCGGTTCGGAAGGTTGCATTTGCTGAGAAGAGCTAGCAATAAACTCAGTAATTACTCTTTTGAAAATAAGCTTAGATTTATTACACAATATTTAAATTCTAATCACACTGACAATAATTGCGTGCACAGGCGGCAAAACTACAAATAAGACATAATCCCTTGACTTGCGGTTAAAAAATAACAATTGATTTCTATTGTTTTCCTCGCCCGCGCGGATCATCAAACAATTAAAGGATATGGAATAAGTAAATAGCAAACTAAAGGCCTTATTACACTATTCGATATCAAGCCAGTCTTAGTAAGACTGTCTTAAAGTCTTTCTTGCCGGATTCTTCCCAGTTGAAGGCCGAGTTCCGAACCGGTGGTAACTTCAGTAAATGTTGACCTTCATAAGTGCCCTTCTGGGGCCTAAATTGAATAAATGGCTTTGACTTTGAATACAAATGAAAAAGTAAAATATGGGTGACGAAGGTTATGACGTATTTTTGTGACTTTTCTGCTATAAATATGGCATGTCACGGTATACACATCAACAACATTAAAAATCACTTCATTTTCTTTTGAACAAGCCATTGTGCACGCCACAACAAACAAACACGGACTTTACCCGTGGACATCACTCTGCCGCCGCCGCGCGCCGACTGAACGGTCTCGCGTGCTAAGTCTTATTACACTACGCGATATTCAGCAAGCAAGCACGGCCGAACCCATTCGGTCGGTCTAATTAGACAGACTACCTTGCTTACTCTTAGTAAGACTGTCTTGATATCGAATAGTGTAATAAGCCTTTTAAGCAGACCAGCGGGGTTATTTTAAAACGGTCGGATTCGGAATCGGAAACTTCCGAGAGGAGTTTCCGACATAATAAAATAATAATAAAAATGTGTATATGCACATTAAAAGACAATCAAAACTATAAGAACATCAATATTTATTTAACATAATAATAATAATAATAATAAAGCCTTTTTATTTCCTGCAAAAATAACTTACAAAATAATTCACAAAATAACTTATAAAAATAACTTAAAAGAATAATAATTTTAGTAATAAAATTGAAGAAGGTTCAATTTTGGTTTTCTCTTGCAAGAACCCCTCTACAGGTAAAGGCCTCCTCCAAAGATTGCCAGTCTTGTCTAGATTGGGCTATTTTAACCCAGTTTGAGCCAACTATTTTCTTAATGTCATCGTCCCATCTAGCGTAAGGTCTTCCTTTCTTTCGTTTTCCTTGTGGGCCATTCCATGTTGTTGCCCGTTTCGTCCATCTTTGGTCTTGGAGGCGCGCTACATGTCCAGCCCATTTCCATTTTGATGTTAAAGCTTGTACTAGAACATCAGTTGCTTTGGTGGTTTGTCTGATCTTTGAGTGTCGTATTTTCTGTATTTTCTTTATATTCAGCATACTACGCTCTATTCCTCTTTGACAGGTGACTATCCTGGTTTTTATGTTACTACTGAATTTCCATGTTTGACATCCGTACGTAAGGCAAGGTAGGAGGCAAGAATTAAAGACTTTAGTTTTGAGGTAAGTAGGTAAGTTGCTCTTAAATATTTCTCTTAAACTCCAGTATTTGTTCCACGTGAGTTGAACTCTACGGTTCACTTCAAGGTCGTTGCAAGTTCGGGTAAACCCTATTTGCTTGCCAAGGTATGTATATACTTCTGTGTAATTCAGGGGTTCACCTTCGACCGATATTGACATCTTGGTGTTGTTAGTCATAAGCATAGTTTTAGAGCGGTTAATTTCTAAGCCTACTTTCCTACTAGCCTCGTTTAGTGATTCTATCATAGATTGTAATTGTGATCCAGTTTCTGAAATTAACACTAGATCGTCCGCAAAACGTAAGTGGTTTAACTTGTCGTTTTTGATCTGTATCCCGTATCCCCTCCAGTCTAGAGTGTTTATTATGGATTCCAATGCTGCTATAAACAGAATTGGGGATAAAGGATCTCCTTGTTTTACTCCTCTTTTTATAGGAAACCAGGGGCCTGTTGTCTCTAGGTTTACTCTGCTCTTACTGTTCTTATAGATGTTTTTGATTACTTGTATGTATTGTTCTTCTACATTTTGAGATCTTAGAGTTTCCCAGAGGCTGTCATGAGATATGGTGTCAAAGGCCTTCTGGTAGTCAATGAATGCAAGATAGAGTGGCCTCTGCATTTCCTGATATTTGTCTATGAGAATCTCTAGTGTGTGGATGTGGTCGATAGTAGAGAAACCTTTTCTGAAGCCCGCTTGTTCCACAGGTTGTCTTGCTTCTAGTGTGGTGCTTATTCTCTCGTTAATAATTGAGGAGAAAAGCTTGTAAATGCACGATAGTAGACTTATTGGTCTGTAGTTTCCGACGTCTTTTGGGTCTCCTTTTTTGTAGATTAGAATGATGTTGGATTCTGACCATTGAGTGGGCGTTTCTCCAGTTTCTAGGATATAGTTGAACAATTTTGTAAATGGTAGAGCTAGCACAGGTGTAGCTAATTTTAAAGCTTCGTTTGTGATATAATCCGCGCCTGGGCTTTTGTTTAGTTTTAGATTTTTCATTGCTCTTATGACTTCGTTTATCTCTATTTGAGTACCCTTTTGTGGTCACTTATGTATGTGGTACTTTGGTCAGTGTTACTGACGTTGTTGTATTCTCTGGCACTGTATAGGTTTTTGTAGTATTCAGTTGTTGCGTTAATGACCTCATTTCGGTTTTGCACTGTTTTACCATCTTTTTCCAGTCCGTTGATCCATGTTTTGTACAGTCTCAGTTCTTTGAATGCATTTTTCGAACTTCCTGATTTGTTTAGATGTTTTTCAATGGTGTTATATCTATGGTTTGCATAATCTTTCTTTATGTATTTATTTACTAGCTTATACAGGGCGGAGATTTGGTTTTTTGTAGCTCGGTGTTTAATTTTACTTTTTTGCAACTCCTGTCTCTTTCTTAGAAGATGTAATGTGCGTTCTGATAGTATTTTATGAGATTTAATGGGTTTTGATATTGTGCTTTCAGCATCCTGTAAACTTTTGGTGATAGCTTTTATAATATTGTCATGATATTTCTGCACGGATGTATTCTCTGGGAGATCAAGTAGGCTTTGTGATTCGTCAGATCTTAGACATTCATTATATTTTTGTATCTCGTCGTCGTTTTTTAAAGAAGTATTTTGCTGGTTGTGGTATTTAGCTCTGCTCTTTTTCGTTTGTGTAAATGTTACTGTAGCTCTAACTGGTCTGTGGTCGGAGGGGTAATTTAAATTCAATACTTCTAAGTTTTGAAACATGTGTGGTTGGTTAGATAGCATAAAATCAATTTCATTTTTATATTTTCCGTCAGGAGATCTCCAAGTCCATTTATTTTTTGTTTTTTTCCTGAAAAATGTGTTTAGAATTGCAAGCTTATTTTCAATTGCAAAATTAATTAATATTTGGCCTCTTTCATTTCTTTCCCCGTATCTATAAGGTTTCATGACCAAATTTTCTTCACTTTTCGGTCTACCTATTTTGGCATTGTAGTCTCCCATCAGTATGTAATCTTTGTGAGCAGCTGCTATTGCTTTGCGCACTGTTGTATAAAAGTTATCGATATCATCCTCGCTTGCTTTTTCAGTTGGAGCGTATACTTGTATAATGGATATTTTGGTCCCTTGGATCATGACATTTAGCAACGCGACTCTCTCGGTGAAGCCGGTAAAGCTTTCTATAATGTTTTCTTGACGTTTCCTTATCAAGAAGCCTACTCCATACATACCAGGTGTGTCGCCTGAATGACAGAGTATAAAGTGCTCGTATTCCTCTATTTTGGTTCCGATGCGTCGTGTTTCGGATAGGCCTATTATATCATATTTTATTTCTTTCAGTGCTTCGTTTAGCACCATTAGACGTTCGTGTGATGAAAGTGATCTAACATTGTATGTAAGTATATAGAACTTTTCTCGTAGGTTGTCTTGATTCTTTGGAGGGTTTTGGTCATAATCTTCCACGGTGACCAGCCGTCTTGGAAGATGTTGTTCATAAATTGGTAGTGATTTTTGTACGACTTTCTTGTGAGAGGGGGGCGGTAGTTGTTATAAATTATCGTTTTGGTTATCCAGTTTACTCGGTACGTTGTTAGGATTTTTGGGAGTCAGGAAGCTGAGTATGCCTGGCTTTATTTAACATAGTATGATAATAGTACAATTTAAGTGTTACAAATAATACATAAACTAAAATAAATATATTCTGCATGATAGGTTAAAGCGCCGATTGCTATTTTAATTTCCGAATCGAATAGTTTGACGTTTCTCGACGGAAATATCAATCCGATTCATCGAAAACTTTCCGATAGCTTTTAGCTGGCGGATTTCTTTCCGAATTTTATTTAAAGTTCGTTTTTGACCATTATTTAATATAAATGCATTATTTAAACTTATATAAAGGTTAGTTGGTACTAAACGGAGTGTGTTTGCCCCTATTTTAAGTAAATAATGAATGAGACAGGTCTGCAGTAAAAGTAATAATAGCTACATACTCAAACTTCGTAGGAACTAAAACATATTGGTCACTCAATACCGTTACTCAAGTTGGATGCTAGATTCACTACCACTAAAAGATCTACGTAATCATAAAATATTTGTTTTATTATACTCTCCATGAATGTACTGAAAAAATTATTACATTGACATCGAGGGCTTTTTGGTGGGAACTTGCAAAGTGACGTTGCGTTTTCGTTTTATTTTCAAAAAATCGTGTATTTTGAGTTTTATTGCATATTATCTGTGGTGTTTTATCCTATAAAGATCAATCCTCGCGCACCAATGAAGGGAAATTAAATGAATTATGTATATCATGACTTCAAGTTGTCTCAAAAAGTCCGAGAGAAGTTTTAGTTTATTGACCACTATTTTACTAACACATGTAACAGGTTACATTGACGTTTATGGACTGTGACTGACAGTGCGTACTAAATGAAAGTGATTTTGTGACTAGAACTTAGGTATAACTCAAATACGATTAGGCTGTATGGCTCAAACCTTTGCCTGACTTTTTCGAATATTATAAACAACAATTACTTTGACCTATCAGTCAGTTTCCGAAGTTCGATAAAACTAGAAAACCATTTTTTTTTGTTTATTAAAACAATGTAGACCATAAATCTAAAATATAAAAAATAACAAGTATCTGTCTTAATGCATTTGATATGAGTATTTAAATGAGGCCTTTCAACGATGAAAATCCGTAATCATTTCGATTTGACTTTTATTTTAGTTTAGGTATACCATTTCCTACCATTATTAAAAACAAACTTTGTAAACGCACTCCAACTTTCCGCTATCGGATCTTTTCGATGAAGGTTTCCGATTCCGCTCCCAATTCCGAATCCGACCGTTTTAAAATAACCCCGCTGGCCCCACAAGCAGCACCTGTTCACAATTATGACACATGGGGCAGCCATCGCCCTCTTCGCCATATTGGAGGGAAGAGGAGAGGAGAGTGAAGAGATTTCTTCAGGGTCGGCAACGCGCGGATGATACCCCTAGTGTTGCAAGCTTCCATAGGCTACGGTAACTGCTTACCATCAGGCGGGACGTATGCTTGTTTGCCACCTTAGTGGTATAAAAAAATAATAATAAAGAGGACGTACACGACGATGCCGCCGCGCGCCGCAACAAGCAAAGGCCTTAAAATGAGTATGACTACTTAAGTCTGCCTTACAAATAAAAAATAAACTAAAGGGAAACTAATCAATAGTCACAGTGATAACAAATTGTGTGTATGTAACAATTAGCTATCACTGTGACTATTGACAATGATGCTGATTCTGTTGTTTTCAACTAACCTAATTTAGTATCACTATGTCTCTTTCTAACAATGAACATACGAAAAGGATGTAAGAAATGTTGCCCTGTCAAATTAGTCCAATGCTTGTTTTCATTAAGTCATGTTCAACTGTATGTATTTTTAGTACTTATTTACATCAAACTTTGCCACGATGCTTTGTAAGGTCGCCAAATAGAAGTTCAATGAAAAAGTAGTAGAAAAAGTAGCACCCAGCTAAGGACGTAATCCTTCTACAACATAAATTCGAAACATACTTATCCACAGAAAAAATAACAATATGACTCGATTACATAACCAAATCGGTGACCGTTGTGCTCAGCCTAAGGGAACGTCACTAGAAAACGTCAAAGTGACAGTCTCTTATTCAATCGTTCTTTCAGCATAATTTGGCAGTCTAAATCATCATCATCTTTAGACTTATAAATTTCCCACTGCTGAGCACAGGCCTGCTTTCAGTCCTGTGCCCAGCAGTCCAGGTAAGGTTATGTTTTTTTCCAAGTCCGGGTGCGATCGGCCCGACCCGCGACCTACTTAATCTACCTCTGAATAGATCGGAGACCTTTATTTCTCAGGATGTGAGGATAACTTAAGTATTCATTTATTGACTTTAATAGAAAATATTTAAAAAAACTAGATAGATAGAACTAGAGGTACCTACATTATATATGTGGAGATTTGTAAATGGCATAGGATCATCTATATGGTTACTTTATCGTAGAAATGAAGCTTTAAATCTTCCTAAGAGTAAATAAATAAATAAAATATATATCTCTTAATATTTTTTTTTTAACATTCTTATTTCCAAATTATTACAGTTTCTTATATTTAAGGGCACTTACTACATCACATAATATGTAACAATGTATCCAAATTATTACTTTCATATAGGTACTATTAGTTCTTAATTATGAAACTCAATTTGTATATCTTAATTATCGGCATGTGACGATGCACAGCATCTATGAGAGTGCATTGTATACTTTTTACTTTGAATTTCCACCAATTGAATTGACTTCCGGTGCCGACAGCGCCATCTGTTTTGCGATGTCAGCGCGTTCCATTTTGAGTTGTCTCCAGGGGGTATTGCCGCCATTTTTCCCTCATATCGTAGTGACTTCTCGAACGTGCAACACACCTACAATTTTTTTGTGTGCAAATTCATTCGTTTACTCTTATAACTGCAGTAATTAAGTAAGTGCATTTAATAATTGTGCATAAAATCACGTAATTTCGAGTGAAAAGTGCTATGAGTGATAGTGACGCGGAAAATATGCATTCCGATTTGGCGGAGCGGCCCGTGGATGCGACGACGGAGTGACATGTGGGGGCCGCCCACGCGCCTCCAAGCGCGCTCACCCCTCCACTCACTATTCGCGATCATACTCAACAGATTCCGCGGTCACGGAGGTAAAAAGGAGAAGACGCGGTGAGTCCAATTTTAATTACCGTGAGCTGATTAATAAAGTTGGATATTTAACAAATATCTTAGGTTACGGTAATCGCTTACCATAAGGCGGGCCGTATGCTTGTTTGTCACCTTAGTCGTATAAAAAAAAATCTTATTCTACATAAATTGGGTGTACCCTCACATCGACCAGTTGATAACTTCTCAAATTTAAAAAGTGAACATATCTCTATGCATACTGTTACATCCATGGTACCCGAGCCGGCACCCGAACCGACACCGGGGCCCAGAAGATCCGAGCAGAATTATTTCAACCTACCTCCAAGTTCCACAAAATTAGCGACGAAATTATACAGATGGTGTGCAGTGATGGTGTGTGGTAAACGAGCCGAGTATATTGAGAATCGCAGGGAGCGTATCCTAAGCGAGCTGCCTAACAAGAACCTGCGCGAGGGTTTGCGTAAAATTCCACCGAGTCCTAAACATCTCTTTGATGAAAATCAGTTCGTGTTTTTATTCAAGTAGAATACGGAATGTAATTCAAGTAGCGGCCCAATGATATGCGGCCGTAGTTTTATTTAGAGAAAGAGGGTCATAAGGCGAGTACGAAATTACTATCAAACCAAGTAAAGCGGGCCCCTGTCGTGATAGCGTAACGCAGTCTTTCCGTTTACAAGACCACGATACGAAACGAAATAAACCATTCCAAAGATTCACAAAGGTGTCGGAAAAATGTTTTTGGTGGGATTTCGCTACTTTATGTATTTTTTTTTTTGAAATTTCCTAGTTTTATAAATGTTGTTGTTGTTTGTGTACTAATACTTTTGCTTACATATCAAATTTCAGCGTTGTAGGACTTCAGGAAGGACGAATAAAGAGCTTGTTTTTCTCTTTCATTTATTTATTGTTTTACGCTGTCGTCTATCTATCTATCTATCTATTTATCTATCTATCTATCTATCTATCTATCTATCTATCTATCTATCTATCTATCTATCTATCTATCTATCTATCTATCTATCTATCTATCTATCTATCTATCTATCTATCTATCTATCTATCTATCTATCTATCTATCTATCTATCTATCTATCTATCTATCTATCTATCTATCTATCTATCTATCTATCTATCTATCTATCTATCTATCTATCTATCTATCTATCTATCTATCTATCTATCTATCTATCTATCTATCTATCTATCTATCTATCTATCTATCTATCTATCTATCTATCTATCTATCTATCTATCTATCTATCTATCTATCTATCTATCTATCTATCTATCTATCTATCTATCTATCTATCTATCTATCTATCTATCTATCTATCTATCTATCTATCTATCTATCTATCTATCTATCTATCTATCTATCTATCTATCTATCTATCTATCTATCTATCTATCTATCTATCTATCTATCTATCTATCTATCTATCTATCTATCTATCTATCTATCTATCTATCTATCTATCTATCTATCTATCTATCTATCTATCTATCTATCTATCTATCTATCTATCTATCTATCTATCTATCTATCTATCTATCTATCTATCTATCTATCTATCTATCTATCTATCTATCTATCTATCTATCTATCTATCTATCTATCTATCTATCTATCTATCTATCTATCTATCTATCTATCTAGGTTAGGTTAGGTTAGGTTAGGTTAGGTTAGGTTAGGTTAGGTTAGGTTAGGTTAGGTTAGGTTAGGTTAGGTTAGGTTAGGTTAGGTTAGGTTAGGTTAGGTTAGGTTAGGTTAGGTTAGGTTAGGTTAGGTTAGGTTAGGTTAGGTTAGGTTAGGTTAGGTTAGGTTAGGTTAGGTTAGGTTAGGTTAGGTTAGGTTAGGTTAGGTTAGGTTTTTTTTTTTTTTTTTTTTTTTTTTTTTTTTTTTTTTTTTTTTTTTTTTTTTTTTTTTTTTTTTTTTTTTTTTTTTTTTTTTTTTTTTTTTTTTTTTTTTTTTTTTTTTTTTTTATTCCTGTCCGGGCGCTATAATGGCCCGGCCCGCGAGCTACTTATATCTACCTCCGACTTTATTCGTCAGAGACCTTATTTCTGGGATATGAACAACTGGGATATTTTTTATTTCATAGAAAGCTTCTTAATCTAATTACATATTTTTATCTTTATGCTTATTTTTATTTTTTACAGTTTACTTAATTTTAACAAATTTTAACACATTATTTATACTAGCAGTTTTATTACATGTACTTATATCTATGGGCACTTCCTGCGTACTAATACATAGTATGCAGTAGTGTTACCTATTTGCTACTTATTTTTCTTTATTACATTTCTTAATATTACCTTACAATATGTTATAAACTTGTCTCTAATTTCTCTACTTTCCAATATCGTGCACAGGTTTTGCAGGTTAACATCTATTCCTATCTCATTTTCCACATCGAATCTTTGCTTGCAATAAATTGGGCATTCCGTGACAACATGCAGGGCACTTTCTTCCACTTGAGGGTCGCAGTTACACGCCGGACTCTCCTTGCACTTGAAACGGTACAAGTACGAGGAGAATCCGCCGTGACCCGTCAACAGTTGTACTAATAGTGGATCTAGTTGTACTTTCTTGATTACACGATAGGCTCGTATCGCGTCCGGGAAGAAAGCCTTTGTTGTGGACGCTGTTTCACCACTTTTGTAGCGCTGGTTCCATTCTGCCAACGATTCGGAGCGGATTTGGCGTTTGATGAAGGACGCCGGGCAGCCGCCGTAGTTTGCCTTTGTCTTGGTATGTATCGCTGCGTTTTTTGCCAGTTCGTCCGCCCTCTCGTTTCCCAACAGCCCCGCGTGTGCCTTTATCCAAAACAACCTCAATACTTTTCGCTGTTCATTGAGTGTTGCGATGTTGATTCTTGTTTGGACTGCGAGGGGGTGAGGGGAGGAGGTGTTAATTACTGTTTCGAGGGCGGATCTGGAATCACAGTATATGTTGCAGCTTGCACTAGGATTTTTTACAGCTCTTTCTGTTGCTTCCGCCAGTGCCAGGAGCTCCGCCTGGTAGACGGAGCAGCAGTCTTCAAGCTTCAGCTTTCGCGTACCGATTTCAGCAGTGCCGTGCCAGATGGAGATTGCGGCACCGACTTTTCCCTCGATCTTGCTTCCATCGGTAAAAATATTCAAGCCGTCGTTATAGTGCTGTTCCAATGCTGCTCCGTCTGCCAGGCATGTAAATTCTAGCTTTAACTTTTTTGCGGGATGTGGCATATCTCTGTATTGCACTGGTTTCTCTATACATCGGTCTCCTACTACTCGCAGGGAATGACCTTTCTTTATCTCATAAAGCGAGGCTGCTTCCCGGACTCTGATGTCCAGCGGAAGCAACCCCGCGAGTAGTAACGCCGAGTTCAGTGAGACTGTCCGGTACGACTTCACTATTTTCTGTACGAAGCCGCGCTGAACTGCATTCAGTTTGTTTTGGATGCCTATTTTCAACGTTGCTGGCGCCCATGCGCTCGCAGCATACATCACCGTAGGCTCCACTACAGCCGTATAGATGGTCTTGATTATATCGGGTTCCAGCCCCCAACTGACCTTTGCGGCCCTTGCCAACTGTTTATAGAAATTCAGCGCCTTGCGGCAGACGTTTGCGGTGTGGGCATTGAAGGTCATCTTCTCATCTATTGTGAGGCCCAATAGCTTTATCTCCTTGGACATGCCAATGTCAACCCCTCCCATGTTCAGGTGTGGGGTGTCGTACTTCAACTTGCGCGTTATGACCATGGCCATTGTCTTGTGTGGCGCAAAGTTTAACTTGTTTTTAACTCCCCACACCCGAACACGTTCCAGCGTGGCATTGGCACGTCCCTGGATTTCCTGGGCTGTCTCTCCGTCGAAGACGAGGACGACGTCATCCGCAAAGGCCTGCACGTAGTCACCTCCTTCTTCCAGCTCTTTCAGTAGCGGGTCCAGCAATAGGTTCCACAATATGGGGCCCCCGATTGATCCTTGTACGCATCCTTTTTCAGTCTTCCTGACGACTTCTTCCCCGGCGTACCTTACTCTTACTCTCCGGTTTCTGAGGTAACTGTCGATCACCCTCCTCAAGTTTGCGGGACACTTTTCCTCAGCCAGTCGGACTCGGATGGCTGGCCACCATGCGCTGTCAAAGGCTCCCTCTATATCCAGCGACACCAGTGTTACGATCTTTTTCTGGCTTATCTTCTCTTCGATGTGCTTCACTAGGGTATAGAGAGAGTCCTCGGTGCTCTTCTGGGGCATGAATCCGAACTGGCGAGTACTCATCCTCGGCAGTAGGTGGAACTTCATTCGGGCGACCAACATCCTCTCGTAGATTTTCCCCAGTACTGGGAGGAGTCCGATGGGTCTATAAGATTTTGGAGCGGTATAAGTTTCTTTCCCCGGCTTTCTCAGGACGATTACTGTGGCCTCTTTCCAGGGATCAGGGAAGTGGCCGAGTTCGAGGCACTTGTTTATAATCTCCAGAAACAAGTCTGGGCTGTTCTTCACTGCTTCACGGCATATATCGGCCGTAAAACCGTCGGCGCCGGGTGCTTTCTTCGGGTTGAAGGCTTCTATCGCGGTTTTAAGCTCGGCCTGCGTAAAAGGTGGGTCGCAAGAATCATCTTGCTGCCCAGCGTTTATATTCTCTGCCTCGGCCCTAATCCTGCGATGCTCGGTGTTGTCTGCTACTGTGAGGTCTTCCGGGTAAAACGTTTCCGCAAGTACCTTAGCGGAACCTTTTGCGTCCAACACTATGCCTTCAACCTCCAGTGGTGTGTCCTCTTCTCTCTTCCTTGTTCTGCCGATCACCCTATATATCCCATCCCAGACCCCTTCCCTATCCTGCTTTCCACAGAACTCCTTCCAGCTCCTTATCCTTGCCTTCTGGGCTTCTAACTCATA
This sequence comes from Polyploca ridens, assembly GCA_951394255.1. Lineage (NCBI taxonomy): Eukaryota > Metazoa > Arthropoda > Insecta > Lepidoptera > Drepanidae > Polyploca > Polyploca ridens. Next base: position 15,174,216 of record OX596261.1, read on the forward strand.
TTCAGCTTTCTTTTCCAGGTACAGTTCTACTACTCTCGACCTTCGGACTGGTGCGGCACATTTGATTCTTCTCTTTCTGGTGGTGACCTCTTTTTTCAGCTCTGCGAGTTCTTCGGACCACCACGGCATGGTAAGTGTTTGTGTATGCTTTTTAGTGGGAATTGAGTGTGTGCATGCTTGTGTAACTGCTTTAGTGTATGTGTTTATGACTGCGTTAGGTTAGGTTAGGTTAGGTTAGGTTAGGTTAGGTTAGGTTAGGTTAGGTTAGGTTAGGTTAGGTTAGGTTAGGTTAGGTTAGGTTAGGTTAGGTTAGGTTAGGTTAGGTTAGGTTAGGTTAGGTTAGGTTAGGTTAGGTTAGGTTAGGTTAGGTTAGGTTAGGTTAGGTTAGGTTAGGTTAGGTTAGGTTAGGTTAGGTTAGGTTAGGTTAGGTTAGGTTAGGTTAGGTTAGGTTAGGTTAGGTTAGGTTAGGTTAGGTTAGGTTAGGTTAGGTTAGGTTAGGTTAGGTTAGGTTAGGTTAGGTTAGGTTAGGTTAGGTTAGGTTAGGTTAGGTTAGGTTAGGTTAGGTTAGGTTAGGTTAGGTTAGGTTAGGTTAGGTTAGGTTAGGTTAGGTTAGGTTAGGTTAGGTTAGGTTAGGTTAGGTTAGGTTAGGTTAGGTTAGGTTAGGTTAGGTTAGGTTAGGTTAGGTTAGGTTAGGTTAGGTTAGGTTAGGTTAGGTTAGGTTAGGTTAGGTTAGGTTAGGTTAGGTTAGGTTAGGTTAGGTTAGGTTAGGTTAGGTTAGGTTAGGTTAGGTTAGGTTAGGTTAGGTTAGGTTAGGTTAGGTTAGGTTAGGTTAGGTTAGGTTAGGTTAGGTTAGGTTAGGTTAGGTTAGGTTAGGTTAGGTTAGGTTAGGTTAGGTTAGGTTAGGTTAGGTTAGGTTAGGTTAGGTTAGGTTAGGTTAGGTTAGGTTAGGTTAGGTTAGGTTAGGTTAGGTTAGGTTAGGTTAGGTTAGGTTAGGTTAGGTTAGGTTAGGTTAGGTTAGGTTAGGTTAGGTTAGGTTAGGTTAGGTTAGGTTAGGTTAGGTTAGGTTAGGTTAGGTTAGGTTAGGTTAGGTTAGGTTAGGTTAGGTTAGGTTAGGTTAGGTTAGGTTAGGTTAGGTTAGGTTAGGTTAGGTTAGGTTAGGTTAGGTTAGGTTAGGTTAGGTTAGGTTAGGTTAGGTTAGGTTAGGTTAGGTTAGGTTAGGTTAGGTTAGGTTAGGTTAGGTTAGGTTAGGTTAGGTTAGGTTAGGTTAGGTTAGGTTAGGTTAGGTTAGGTTAGGTTAGGTTAGGTTAGGTTAGGTTAGGTTAGGTTAGGTTAGGTTAGGTTAGGTTAGGTTAGGTTAGGTTAGGTTAGGTTAGGTTAGGTTAGGTTAGGTTAGGTTAGGTTAGGTTAGGTTAGGTTAGGTTAGGTTAGGTTAGGTTAGGTTAGGTTAGGTTAGGTTAGGTTAGGTTAGGTTAGGTTAGGTTAGGTTAGGTTAGGTTAGGTTAGGTTAGGTTAGGTTAGGTTAGGTTAGGTTAGGTTAGGTTAGGTTAGGTTAGGTTAGGTTAGGTTAGGTTAGGTTAGGTTAGGTTAGGTTAGGTTAGGTTAGGTTAGGTTAGGTTAGGTTAGGTTAGGTTAGGTTAGGTTAGGTTAGGTTAGGTTAGGTTAGGTTAGGTTAGGTTAGGTTAGGTTAGGTTAGGTTAGGTTAGGTTAGGTTAGGTTAGGTTAGGTTAGGTTAGGTTAGGTTAGGTTAGGTTAGGTTAGGTTAGGTTAGGTTAGGTTAGGTTAGGTTAGGTTAGGTTAGGTTAGGTTAGGTTAGGTTAGGTTAGGTTAGGTTAGGTTAGGTTAGGTTAGGTTAGGTTAGGTTAGGTTAGGTTAGGTTAGGTTAGGTTAGGTTAGGTTAGGTTAGGTTAGGTTAGGTTAGGTTAGGTTAGGTTAGGTTAGGTTAGGTTAGGTTAGGTTAGGTTAGGTTAGGTTAGGTTAGGTTAGGTTAGGTTAGGTTAGGTTAGGTTAGGTTAGGTTAGGTTAGGTTAGGTTAGGTTAGGTTAGGTTAGGTTAGGTTAGGTTAGGTTAGGTTAGGTTAGGTTAGGTTAGGTTAGGTTAGGTTAGGTTAGGTTAGGTTAGGTTAGGTTAGGTTAGGTTAGGTTAGGTTAGGTTAGGTTAGGTTAGGTTAGGTTAGGTTAGGTTAGGTTAGGTTAGGTTAGGTTAGGTTAGGTTAGGTTAGGTTAGGTTAGGTTAGGTTAGGTTAGGTTAGGTTAGGTTAGGTTAGGTTAGGTTAGGTTAGGTTAGGTTAGGTTAGGTTAGGTTAGGTTAGGTTAGGTTAGGTTAGGTTAGGTTAGGTTAGGTTAGGTTAGGTTAGGTTAGGTTAGGTTAGGTTAGGTTAGGTTAGGTTAGGTTAGGTTAGGTTAGGTTAGGTTAGGTTAGGTTAGGTTAGGTTAGGTTAGGTTAGGTTAGGTTAGGTTAGGTTAGGTTAGGTTAGGTTAGGTTAGGTTAGGTTAGGTTAGGTTAGGTTAGGTTAGGTTAGGTTAGGTTAGGTTAGGTTAGGTTAGGTTAGGTTAGGTTAGGTTAGGTTAGGTTAGGTTAGGTTAGGTTAGGTTAGGTTAGGTTAGGTTAGGTTAGGTTAGGTTAGGTTAGGTTAGGTTAGGTTAGGTTAGGTTAGGTTAGGTTAGGTTAGGTTAGGTTAGGTTAGGTTAGGTTAGGTTAGGTTAGGTTAGGTTAGGTTAGGTTAGGTTAGGTTAGGTTAGGTTAGGTTAGGTTAGGTTAGGTTAGGTTAGGTTAGGTTAGGTTAGGTTAGGTTAGGTTAGGTTAGGTTAGGTTAGGTTAGGTTAGGTTAGGTTAGGTTAGGTTAGGTTAGGTTAGGTTAGGTTAGGTTAGGTTAGGTTAGGTTAGGTTAGGTTAGGTTAGGTTAGGTTAGGTTAGGTTAGGTTAGGTTAGGTTAGGTTAGGTTAGGTTAGGTTAGGTTAGGTTAGGTTAGGTTAGGTTAGGTTAGGTTAGGTTAGGTTAGGTTAGGTTAGGTTAGGTTAGGTTAGGTTAGGTTAGGTTAGGTTAGGTTAGGTTAGGTTAGGTTAGGTTAGGTTAGGTTAGGTTAGGTTAGGTTAGGTTAGGTTAGGTTAGGTTAGGTTAGGTTAGGTTAGGTTAGGTTAGGTTAGGTTAGGTTAGGTTAGGTTAGGTTAGGTTAGGTTAGGTTAGGTTAGGTTAGGTTAGGTTAGGTTAGGTTAGGTTAGGTTAGGTTAGGTTAGGTTAGGTTAGGTTAGGTTAGGTTAGGTTAGGTTAGGTTAGGTTAGGTTAGGTTAGGTTAGGTTAGGTTAGGTTAGGTTAGGTTAGGTTAGGTTAGGTTAGGTTAGGTTAGGTTAGGTTAGGTTAGGTTAGGTTAGGTTAGGTTAGGTTAGGTTAGGTTAGGTTAGGTTAGGTTAGGTTAGGTTAGGTTAGGTTAGGTTAGGTTAGGTTAGGTTAGGTTAGGTTAGGTTAGGTTAGGTTAGGTTAGGTTAGGTTAGGTTAGGTTAGGTTAGGTTAGGTTAGGTTAGGTTAGGTTAGGTTAGGTTAGGTTCCCCCCCGACGTGTTGCCACCTTGTCGTGGTGGGGGGGCTTGCGTGTCCCAAGGATCCTCGTGGCTATACCGGCAGGGTTACCCATACCGGGAGGCACGGGGTGAGGGATCTGACGAAGAGCAACACTTCCTTTCCCTTTCATTTCCTTCCCCTCTCTCCCCCTTCCTATTCTACCCTACCTTTCGTCCCTTTCACTTCCTTTTCCAATTTCCGACGTGGAGGGAGCGGCGGTCACGGAGTGCATTCACACTGCCTCCGTAAACGGCCTTTTTCAAGGCCCCGCCGGTCAACCCGTAACCGCAACGATGGCAGGAGGCCTACGCGAACGGGGGGCCTTACCTTCATTGGTTGGGCCTGCGAGGTAGAAAACCTCTCTAAAAAGTCACCCGAATCCCAAGCGGCGCCGCACCGTGAGGGGATGGATGGTCGGACGGATTTCCGGCCATTAGTGCGTGTCCCCACACTGGCACCTGTCGCCACCAGTGTGGGTTACCCCATAGACTTGCCCGGGTACAGGGGTCTCTGCCCGGGTGGACTTTTATTTCCCCCATAATCGTGGGATTTCATATGGATCTTTTAATTAAAAAACAAAACGAAGAGGAAGGAGTTAAGATGAGGAAAGGTGACGTTGTGATGGAGGTAGATAAAGTAGAAGAAGGTGGAGTGGGAGTGGAAGTGGCGGGAGCGCCAACTTTGCGGGAACTTCGTGTCCTGCTGCCGCGCTTGTCCCGTTTGTCGGAGTCCGACTCGGACAGCACCGTTGTCAGCTTAATGACAGTTGCATCGGCCGAGTCCTCCGACAATGAAAGTGGTCGGCGGTTCCTTAAAAGGCCCGCCGAAGAAGGGGAAGGAATAATGGAGCCGACAAAAGGGGCGGCCCATAGACAAAAGAGACGAGGCCGCCCGCCCACTACGGGGGAGTACCTAGGGCTGGCAAGTGCCAAGGCGCAGATCAACGCCGCCAGGGCTGAAGAACTGCACCTCGAGGCTGAGGAGGAAATATTAAAAATGGCGGGGGCGTTACGTGAAGCCAGACACGCCTGCCGTCACGGGCTAAACCCGCCAACGCAAGGAGAGGACACAGCGCAGACAATGTCTGCGCTCAATAATTTGGTTGATGACGCCGCAAATACGGTGATAAAAATTGCGGTGAAGTCAAAACACATGAAGGGGACATGGATGAAGGCTCTCAAAGATGCAGCGCGAACCATCCAGGAAGCTGCTGCAGGAATGAGCGCCCGCACCATATCAGAGGAGGTGGTCAAGCTGGAAGCGGCGAACAAGCTGCTCTCCGCCCAGCTGGCGGGGCTTCGCCAAGAAGTGGCTGAGCTGCGTAGCCAGCCGGCCGGCCCCGACCTTAAGAAGATGCTGACGGAGTCCTCGCGTGCCAGCATCGCTCAGTTCAGTGCGATGCTGAACGCGAGGTTTGACGGGATCCAGGACCGCCTCCTCCCAGAACCGCGACTTAGGCCGCCACTCGCGGCAGAGAAGAAAAGAGCCGCGGATACCACGCAAGAGCCACAGCCCTCGGGCTCTGGTGTCACTGCCGCCCCACACCGCACTGAAGAGCGGTCATCGGTCCCCCCCACCGTCAAGCCCCTAAAGGGAAAGGGACGGGGGAAGAAGACTATGGCGGCATTAGAGAGGGAGGAGCTTCAAAAGAGCTCGGCTCCGGCTGTCGCAGCGCCCCCTCCACTCACTGGGTGGAGCGAGATGACCGCTCGGGGGGTCAAGAAGACCACAGCCGAAATTCTGGCGAAGGGCCTAGACAAAAACACGGCAAAGCGTACGACAAAAGGTCCGGCCAACTACACGACGGAGCCGAAAAGGAAGATGGCGAAGAGGAAGCAGAAGGTGGTGAAACTACGCCCCCCGCGCACGGCAGCGGTGACGCTCACCCTGCTGCCGGGCGCGGCTGAAAAAGGCGCGACGTACAGGTCGATACTAACAGATGCTCGTAGTAGGCTGGATTACGAGACCCTCGGTATTAGTGAGATGCGCTGTAGGACGACGGTGACAGGTGCCCGTATGCTGGAAGTGGTGGGTGAGTCAGGCGCCAAAAAGGCCGACTCACTAGCTACCGCACTCAAAGACGTCCTGAGCGCGGACCTGGTGCGGGTCTCGCGCCCGGTAAAGCGGGCGGAGATTAGGGTTGCCGAGCTGGATGACTCGGTAACGGAAGCGGAGGTCATTAGTGCCGTCGCTAATATAGGAGGGTGCCCCGCCGACCAAGTCAAGGCCGGCGTCATCAACGCCCGTGGCTCCTTGTGGCTGAGCTGCCCGGTGGAGGCCGCCAAAAAGCTGGTCGACGCTGGTCGCCTTAGAGTGGGTTGGGTGTCGGCGCGAGTAGCGCTGCTGGACTTCCGACCCCTCAGGTGCTTCAGGTGCCTGGAGGTTGGCCACGTCGCCAGCAAATGTACGGCCGAAGTGGACCGCAGCAGCCTGTGCTACCGCTGCGGGAAGCCGGATCACCGGGCACGCGAGTGCCAGTCGGCGCCTAACTGCCCCATCTGTGCAGCTGTGGGCAAGCCGGCGGAGCACGCCCTCGGTGGGTCGCCTGGGTGCCTAAGCGGCACCAGTAGCAAAAGGAAGGCTAAGGGTCCCAAAGCCCCCAAGCCGACCAAGCGCCCAAGTGGTGCCGAGGAGGAGCCTATGGACACGGCCAATAAATGACACCGTGGCCCATACTGCAGGCGAACATCAACCACTCTGCCAGGGCTCAGGACCTGCTGGTCCAGACCATGGCGGAGTGGGAGATCAAAATAGCCGTGGTCGCCGAGCCTTACTTTATCCCCACCCGGGATGACTGGGTTGGGGACCGTGAGGACTCGGTGGCCATCGTCGCCCAGATGTCCGCCGGTGCCCCACCCTTTGCAGGTGTTGTGAAGGGTCGGGGCCACGTGATGGCTATCGTGGGCGACGTTGCAGTAGTGGGGATTTACTTTCCTCCCAGCCGGAGCCTCGCCGAATTCGAGCAGATGCTCGTTGAGGTCGGGGCTCTGGTCGGGCAAGTGGGCCCCCACCCCGTGCTAGTTGCTGGGGATTTCAACGCCAAATCCACGGCGTGGGGATCCCCGGTGACGGACGCACGGGGGGAGGTGCTCGAAGAGTGGGCTGCAGCCACGGGCCTGGCCATAATCAATGTGGGGTCGGAGCACACGTGCGTGCGGCGACAGGGTGGGTCGATCGTGGACATAACGTTCGCGTCGGCCCCCCTTGCGCGCCGTATTCAGGGCTGGAGGGTGGTGGATGCGGAGACGTTGTCGGATCACCGTTACATCCGATTCGATATCTCCGCACTCACCACCGCCTCGCCGATGCACGCCCGATCCCCTCGTGCCGGGGATGGCCCCAGATGGGTGCTGGGTCGCCTAGACAGGGAGCGTGCTGGGGAGCAGGCAATTGTCGAGGCCTGGGTGTCGGGTCCTGACATCGTCGCCGACGTGGACGAGGAGGCGGAGCTCCTCGGCAATTCGTTGGCTCGCATTTGCGATGCAGCAATGCCGAGGGCTCGTCCCGTTCCGCCGCGGCGCTGGGTGTACTGGTGGCGCGATGATCTCCGCCAAGTGCGCGCAGCGTGTGTGGCGGCGCGCCGCCGTTACACCCGGTGCAGACGGAGGCGGGTCAGGGACCACACCGAGGAGGAAACCTCCTTCGCTGCCTACAGTGCCTTGCGCACGACCTTCCAGGTCGCTATTGCGCAGGCGAAGGAGGCAGCGTGGGAGGAATGGCTGGGGATTCTCAATAGGGATCCATGGGGGAGACCATACAGGGTCGTGCGAAATAAGATGCGGCCTTGGGCTCCCCCCCTGACGAGCAGTCTCCAGCCGGAGTTACTAGTAGAAGTGGTCGACACCCTCTTTCCGCGTCGAGAGGAGTGGGTGCCCCCATCGATGGTGGCTCCCCATCTGGTGCGAGACGCTGAGGAGGATGCTTCCCCGCCACCGGTATCGGAGAGCGAGCTCGGGGCGGCCGTCCTGAGACTAAAGTCGAAGAAGACCGCCCCGGGCCCAGACGGTGTGCCGGGAACCGCCTTGGCGATCGCACTAGAAGAGATAGGTGAGAGGGTGAGGTCCCTGTTCTCAGCGTGCCTGGCGCGGGGCCGATTTCCCCAGCGGTGGAAAACGGGCAAGCTCGTCCTTCTACAGAAGGGCGGGCGCCCGGCCGGACAGCCGTCGTCGTATCGTCCGATCGTGCTGCTCGACGAGGTGAGCAAGTTATTCGAGCGTGTGCTCGCTGCTCGCCTCGTCGAGAGTATGGATCCGGACGTCGATGACGCGCAGTTCGGTTTCCGCCGGGGTCGATCGACCCTGGATGCCGTCGCGCGGGTCAGGGACCTCGCCGAGGAGGCCGTCTCCCGGGGTGGCGTGTTATTTGCGGTGTCTCTAGACATCCGCAATGCATTTAACACGCTGCCCTGGGAGACCGTGAGAGCGGCGCTGCGGTACCATCGGGTACCGCAGTACCTTCAGAGGGTCGTGGCCGACTACTTCGCCGGGAGGGAAGTCGTGTTCCCGACGAAGTACGGCTCCGGGAGGAGGGAGATGTCTTGCGGTGTTCCACAGGGATCGGTCTTGGGACCGCTCCTGTGGAACATCGGCTACGACTGGGTGCTGCGGGGGGCTATGTTGCTGGGGGTCGATGTAACTTGTTACGCCGACGACACCCTCGTGACGGCCCGCGGCAGCACCCTGCGAGAGGCATCCATCCTCGCCACGGCGGGCGTGGCCCAGGTGGTGGCCAGGATCCGCGCCCTGGGACTCGAGGTCGCTCTGAACAAGTCGGAGGCCCTCGTGTTCCATGGGCCGCGGAACAGGCCGCCCCCTGGAGCTACAATAATGGTGGGAGGAACCTCCATCGCCGTCGGGACGACGATGAAGTATCTCGGACTCGTCTTAGATGGCCGATGGAGGTTCGAAGAGCACTTCCGGCTACTGGCCCCAAAATTGGTGGCAGCGGCCGGAGCTCTGGGGCGTATCCTCCCCAACTTGGGAGGCCCCGGAGGCACTTGCCGACGCTTGTACACCGGTGTGGTACGCTCCATGGCGCTCTATGGGGCGCCAATATGGGCAGAGGCCATGAGCGCCCGAAACTTGGCTGTGCTGCGGCGTCCGCAGCGCGCCATGGCGCTCAGGGTGGCCCGGGCGTACCGCACCGTGTCGTGCGTCGGCGCTTGTGTGCTTGCCGGTACGCCGCCGTGGGACCTCGAAGCCGAGGTACTCGCGGCGGTGTATTGGCGAAAGAAGGCGGAGGTGGTCGATGGTGGCCGCCCCCACCCGCTGGAAATCCGGCGATGGAGGGAGGATGCTAATGAGGTCCTTCTTCAAAGGTGGTCGGCTCGCCTGGAAAATCCTGTGGCGAGCCAGGCGTTGGTGGCCGCCGTCCGGCCCATCCTTAGGGAGTGGCTGGAACGGCGGCATGGGGCTCTCTCCTTCCACCTGACACAGGTACTCACCGGGCATGGTTGCTTCGGTGACTACTTGTGCCGGGTGGCGGGTAGAGAGCCCACTGGGGGGTGCCACCATTGTGTGGCGAGGGTCGTGGACACGGCGCAACATACGCGCGAGGAGTGCCCAGCTTGGGCGGTTCCTCGCGCCGCCTTGTCCGCGGCCATTGGTGGGGACTTGTCGCTCCCGGCCGTGGTTTCGGCCATGGTCGAGAGCGACGAGTCGTGGGAGGCGGTCGCCTCCTTCTGCAACGAGGTGATGTTGCAGAAGGAGGCGGCGGAGCGGGAGCGAGAAGACGCTGTCGACTCGCTCCCGATCCGTCGCCGGCGCTGGGGCAGGCGGCGTCAGGCCTTCGCGGCCCGAATGCCGCCGCCCTAGGGGACCTGTGGGCGGTAGATCGGGGGATCTGCTGTCCACACTAGAGGTCCCGTGCTGGAGATGCCCTACGTGTTCTGTGGGCATATCAGCGGAGGCGGGCGGGGCTTGTTCGGTTATTTTGTCCGAACAAGCCCCGCCCCGACGAGGAGGGCTCCCCACTTTAAGGGGAGCGACACCACGGCGGGGCATGCGGTTGCAGACCTTTGCGGTTCCCGTAGCCCCGCTATTGGTGAGAGGAGGAACACCCCAGGGTTTTAGTCAGTAGGAGTCTGACATAACCCGGTCGCCTCCCCCGAGGCTGCCGGGTATCCATGTAGGATTTCCCTGGGTCAAAAAAAAAAAAAAAAAAAAAAAAAAAAAAAAAAAAAAATAGGTTAGGTTAGGTTAGGTTAGGTTAGGTTAGGTTAGGTTAGGTTAGGTTAGGTTAGGTTAGGTTAGGTTAGGTTAGGTTAGGTTAGGTTAGGTTAGGTTAGGTTAGGTTAGGTTAGGTTAGGTTAGGTTAGGTTAGGTTAGGTTAGGTTAGGTTAGGTTAGGTTAGGTTAGGTTAGGTTAGGTTAGGTTAGGTTAGGTTAGGTTAGGTTAGGTTAGGTTAGGTTAGGTTAGGTTAGGTTAGGTTAGGTTAGGTTAGGTTAGGTTAGGTTAGGTTAGGTTAGGTTAG
>OX596262.1:0-50320 GCA_951394255.1 Polyploca ridens
GTTCGGGGCGCCGACCGCGAACCTGGCCACTCAGGGCGGAGGGCGACCGTCACTTTTTGCAATGTTCTCTTCTTGTGACCTACTTAGTACGAACTACGGACCATAGAATCTTATCACCTACATTTTGGTATTTCTATAAATATATTCTGCAAAAAAATCACTGATAAAAATAATCGATATACCGAAAATACCTACATATTAAGAATAATAAGATTAATAATTTACAAGGGAAGAATACAACCTCCCTTTCCTACTTCGAAATAAGATAATCCTAATACCTATTATGGTCAAATTTTTATTTTTTTCCGTGAATATTATAATCTGAGGCATAGAGTAAATACATAGTCTAAATATTATTGCTGGCAGTTCACACTTGGGGGAGTGTCAAGTAGGTATGCAGGTATGATCATGATCTAGAAAAAAATATAAAATAAAAACTTTTTAACAAAAAAATTAAACCACCGAAAAAACTGAAAAGCAAAAAATAATTTTGAATAGGTATAACTTGAATTTTATAAGGTTTTGCAGTCGGGAACAAACCAATTATCTACGTAGGTTCGTATTTTTTTTTGTAATATTTGTTTATACCTAGTTATGCGTAAAAAGAAAAAGATTACTATTTGACATACCTATACAGGCTGAATTTTTTTTTCAGCCAGTGTGGGCATCTTCTGAACTACAGGTCTTAGAGAAAAACGCTGAGTTGTATTATAAAGACATAAAAAATGATATTTTCGGAGATATGGAATATTTAAAAAAAAAAATTCTAAATTTTTTTCTATGTCACAATATGAACAAAATTATGTATGACAATCTTGCTCACAAGTTGCTATTAGGTATGTGCTAGGCTACTTTACTACCTACCTAGTTTGTTTTGATTTTATATTATTGAATAGTATTATTGTTTTAATTTGTATTGCTATTTAGATAATAGACAACACTTTATTTGGTACATATACATCACAAACATTGAAACTGAATGTAGAATAAAAACCAACAAAAACAGAAGCTTATAAATAACAAAAGAACAAAAATAAAACAATAACACAAAGCTTATATTATGATATGACATTAATACAAAATATAAAGGTATGTAAATTGATTTTTGTTGTGTGATGCCAAAAATTTAATTATTAAAAGAAACAAAAAACCCGACTGCGTAAAACATAAATTAACTGAAAAGAGAAAAACAAGCTCTTAAATCTATAGAATTTTGAATATAACTTGAATTTTATAAGGTATTGCAATCGGGGATAAACAAATATTACATATAGAAAATAAATTACCTAGAGGAAAGTGCTCAAATATGTTGGAACAACTCGGTTACCTACGGGAAGATTTTATTGGTAACTAATTAAAAAATCTTTTAATTTGGTCTTGAAAGACGCAACGCTATTAGCTTCCCTATCTGGAGGTAAAAGGTTGTTCCAACACTTGGTAGCCGTAAATTTGAAACTGCCTCTAAAAGCTGCAGTTCGATTGTGAGGGCATTTTTTGAAAATAAGGGTCGGGCAAGTTAATAGGTAGGTATGCAAAATATAATGAGAAGCAACTCCATGAATTAAAAAAAGACGATAATTAGGTACGTACCTACCTAAATATGAAAACAAAAAGATCGAACTTATGCGAATATTTTTCATATTGTGTTTAACCGACCCTTAATCTCGCGTTCATTCGTCTTTATTAGTGCAATTGTATCATTCATTATTGTTGAGAAATGTTGCATTGAATGAAAGTATCTTGTTTCCACTTGTTCAGTTGGTTTTAAGATGATCAGTGAGTGGCAGTACCGCAGGGCAGGCACGCGCGCTAACGCACGCGGTTCTCACGGCCCCACACCGCACCGCACCGCAGTCCCGCGCGCCCGCGCCCGCTCCCGCGCCCGCAGACTCGGCTACTTCATACTTAATAGTGAATATTCATGTCAAGTCATTTCTAATTTGTAACTTTATTCTAATCCTTATTTTTTCCTAAGCTACGTTTCCATGGCATCTATTTAGACAATCTATTTTAGGAGTGCTTAAACTGAATAGAAAAACCCTACACCTTGAGTACCTACCTATAATCAAATATTAAACATACCTAGTATGTAGGTAGCACTGCCTGCATCAGATCGGCTCACCTCCTGAATGGTGTTCACCAATAGTTGCGTGCGCTTCATCTCGCAGATGTATTTACAATTACAAAGGCTCTACCCACGAGAACGATTTAGTTTGTTTGTATTGATACTGGTCATTATGCCCTATTATACAGGTTGTTTTTATTTTCTTCATAATTCAGCTCATGGTTCCTTTCAGCGTTTTCCTGACCTGTAAGTTAAGAAGATGCCCTAACTGGTTAGAAAAAATAAACTATAAAAAGAGTATAAAATTGATTGATTTGTACTGATTATACTTACCTCCCTATGAGCTAGATCCTTGAAACATTAAGGCCAGGTCTAAGCTCAAATCTCAAAAATGGGTTTCTTTGAGAGTCGAGTATGACGTAACGCAATGAAATACCTAACACAAAAAAATATTGTAAATAGAAGAGGGTTTTGAGAAAAATTTTAACCGAATAGAATATTAAAAAGTGCTTTGATATTCCCAATAAAAAAATCGTAAGTTACGTCAAAAAAAAAAAATTGCCGTCGAAATTCTCCGTATTTTCAGCGATGACAACAATTTTATTTTTAAGAATATATAAGATACAGAATTATATTAGAATGTTAACCGGACACTTATTCAATTTAATGTGAGGTACAAGATACGCAAAGGTATTATACGCACAAGATTGTCAAAAGTGACAAGCAGGCTCAGGTCACTTAAAATATTTATTTTTAAGGCAGTTTAATTTCCTGACGGCTCAGACCTGCATATAAAAGTTTATCAAAATATTTTTCATATGTGCGCATGGGGATTTTATTTTTGTTCCCACCACAGTGCCTGTTCAGTCTTTAAAATCTTCTAAACCGCGTGTAATATTTTCAAGACGCGGTTGCTAAGGCCGCCATCGGTTGTCCTAGCGACGACATGGGTCGCTAGGTCTCTTCCACTGCAGCGTCCAATTGTAAGACCATCCTGTGACGCACCTACGTAACGACGCATGCGTCTTGTTACCATAACAAGCAGCCGTCATATTTTGACTTTGACTTTTTTATGTTTTCAGTGTATATTTTAAGTTACTTTATTGTGTTTTTAAATTTGTTTTAAGTTATTCTTTTTATTTATGTATTTAACTGTTGTGAATGCAGTCCGTGACCCAATCTTGTGATGGCACTTCGACCGCGACCCATACATGTGCACAGTGCAACAAGTCATTCAAATCTTTGAAAGGCCTCAACATACACACTACAAAAACACACAGGAAATGTATTAGCCAAAACAGTTCACCTTTAGACATCCATCCCATTATTCCGAGTGCGCCTACTTATGTAGCCAACGACCCAACTCCTTTCCACACATATCTTAGCCATTTGAAAAATAGTATACCCATAGTTAAAAGAATCCCTCGAGGAGCTCGAATAACCGTTGCTACACATTTGTCACAATTAATCCAGAAATGTTACATAAGCAATTGTACTCAAGACTGGCAGAACCTATTTTTATTTTCATACAGCACACTACATATAATAAAAACTGATGAACCGAATTTATCCTTGACCCAAAAGATTAAGAATAACTGTGCTCTAAGCTCCTCGCCTTCTCCCGTACCTCTAATCAAACATGATGCCCCTCATAATCGCAACAAACTCATCGAAAACAAAATCTGTGACGGAGATCTCAAAGGTGCCGCTCGCCTTTTGTTCTCCAACGACGTGCTATCACCAGATACCCCTGACACCCTTCAGGCCTTACGGACAAAACATCCTCCAGCTCCAGTAAATCCATATTTTCTCGACCCACCAACAGCAGGGCAAGCATGCCTTCAAATTCAAAACAAAGATGTTACGGATGCCATTTTATCTTTTAAACCAGGTTCGGCTGCAGGTTTGGATGGAATCTCACCCCAACATTTGAAAGACTTAACATCGCATTCTGTGGGTGATGCAGGCAAGCAACTTGTAAATTCGATCACTAAATTAATCAACTTTATGTATTCCGGTAATGTCAATCCAGAATTTGTTCCCATTCTTTTCGGCGCGAACCTCATTGCACTCACCAAAAAGGACGGAGGGGTGAGACCAATTGCTGTTGGATCAACACTACGACGTCTGGCCTCCAAAATTGCTGTTCGACATATTTTACCAAAATTAAATTCGGAATTTGAACCCGTACAGTTAGGCTTCGGTGTAAAAGGAGGGTGTGAGGCAGCCGTCCATGCCCTACGCTCTTTCCTAACCTACGGACAGCCTGACGTGTTGATCAAAATTGATGTCAAAAATGCATTCAATTCGGTAAATAGGGATACCCTGCTGACGGAAATAAAACAACATATACCGGAAATATACAATTATCTTCTTCTCAGTTACGCTGACCCAACAAAATTGTTATATCGTTCTAATGAACTGTCCTCAGAAGTAGGTTGTCAACAGGGTGATCCCCTTGGGCCTGCAATTTTTAGTTTGGCTATAAATCCGATAATCAAAAATTTAAATTCTAAATTTAACGTTTGGTATTTGGACGACGGAACCCTAGGAGGTGATGTGGACACTGTGTTTTCGGACCTTTTTTTAATCAAAAATAAATTTGAAGCCATTGGTTTGGAGCTTAATTTTAGCAAATGCGAACTTTTTATAAATAACCGCGTCTTAAATTTAAATGACGTCAAGCAAAAATTTAATATTTTGGCTCCAAATATTAAAATAGTTAACAGTAATTCCCTTTACCTTTTAGGTTCTCCAATTTTTAATGAAACTTTTTCTGAATATATTAATAATTCAATTTCTAAATTTCAAAATACTACTGACCGTCTTCTTGAAATTAGCCCACATTATGCACTTTGCATCTTAAAATTCTGTGTTTTCATCCCAAAATTTACTTATGTGCTCCGTTGCTGCTCCTTTTGGAATCACCTAGATCTTTTGACACAAGCAGACGACTTAATCAAAATTAGCTTAGAATCGATACTTAATATGCAGCTGAACGAGCAATCTTGGACCCAAGCATCCCTACCCATCCGTTATGGTGGTTTAGGGATTCGCAAAATTTCTAGTGTCGCTTTACCAGCCTTCCTATCTTCTGTCCACAGTTCAGCAAATCTCATAAGTAAAATTTTAAGGGCATCCCCTTCAAACTTTGAGATTGCTGGCTTGGAAGAAGCTAGAAACGCTTTCTTAATTGCATGCCCAGGTCAAAATTTTCCATTTTCTCCAAATTCACAGAGGAGCTGGGACGACATAAACTGCAAATTGACCTATGACAATCTTTTGTGCTGTAGTACTGGTTCGGCGCGTGCTAGGCTTTTGGCCGTGGGTGCGCGTGAGGCCGGCTACTGGCTTCACGCGTACCCTTCGTCAAATACAGGAACATTTCTTGAGCCTGACACGCTCCGAATCGCTACCTGTCTACGGCTTGGGGTTCCGGTCTGCGCTCCTCATACATGTCCCTGTGGCAGTGATGTCGACAAGCTAGGACATCACGGACTGTCATGCCAAAAAAGTGCAGGCCGCTTCTCGAGACATGCCGCACTTAACGATATCATACGCCGGTCCCTTGCCACCGTCAACGTGCCAAGTCTACTTGAGCCGACTGGTATTGCAAGAGACGATGGTAAGAGACCGGACGGTATGAGTTTGATTCCATGGAAGATGGGCCGGGTGCTGGTATGGGATGCAACCTGTTCAGACACGCTGGCCCCTTCCCATCTACATGGAACCAACAACAGAGCTGGTGCGGCGTGTGAAGCGGCGGAAAAAGGTAAAGCATGTAAATACAGGGGTCTAGGCTCCGAATATGATTTTGTCCCATTCGGTGTCGAGACCCTTGGTCCGTGGGGTCCTAGCGCTATAAGGCTTTTTAAGGAAATAGCAAAAAGGTTAGCAGACATCACAGGAGACCGAAGAGCTGGCAGCTACCTCGGACAAAGAATTAGTCTAGCTATTCAAAGGGGGAACGCTGCCAGTATCTTCGGAACCTTGCCTACAGGGACTCCTTTTAGTAATATATTTTAGTCATTATATTATATTTTTTAAGGTTTTTAGTTTTAGGTTCATTGTTCTTGTAAATATTTAGGTCTATTTATATTTAATATTAACATATAGATTTTAATTTGTACATACTGGTTGTAAACAATATAATAATGTTATTTAATGTGTATATTCTGCATAATCTAATGAAAACCCGTAAATAACAGTCCATTTCATAGAGTCGACACATTTATGATTTACCATTTTCAACCCTATTCCAGTGAAGAACGAGTGCTGTCAAAATCGTAGTCAGTCCGCGCCTTAAGCATAGTTCAGTAGTGGATGACAATGAAGTACCTACTAACTCGTTTTTTTCTGTGGTCCACGTTTTTAAAACGAACTGAACAGTATCATATAATAACGGATATCGTGGGGCGTACCTTTGCAATATTTTTGTTGTTTTTTTTATACTACAAAGTCGGCAAATAAGCAGAAGGCCCGCCTGGTGGCAAGCGATCACCTGGGGCACCCCAGAGCATCACTCAAGCTTTTCTGATCCTTCTCCCCTCCCTGATGAGGTCTGGATGGAACACAAAATTAAGTTATTTGGCGGCGGTACTTCTCCAGGCAAACAGCTCGTTGATCGAAAAAACGGTATGCTCTATATTTGTGAGTGTATTTGTACATCAATCTATGAAGGAGACCTTCATGAATGTATAATAATATCTCCAGATGGACAATAATGTAAGGCAATTAGTATAAAATGGCGTCGCTGCATTATAAGTGCCTCGAGACACTCGACGACAGATGCGCCCGCGCTGCTATTATTGCACAGATCATAGGTACTACTCTCCGGCGGGTTTGATTCTGGCGGTTGTATGTCAGTCGGTCATTAGTGCATTCTAGAACTACCACCTCATTGTATAATAGGTACCTACATTATCATATAATTTTGTCATATTAAAAATATTTTAATAGATTCAGCTTAGCTAGACCAATTTGCGGTCAAAGGGCCGCCTAAATTGCATTTGAAATGTTTTGTGCTAATAGTTCAACAACCATGACTTTATTCATAAAGAATTCTTCACCGTAGGTACAACCTTAAAAAGTTGTCGTTTAACTAGGAGGTTCATTACGGTACTGATTCCATGCAATTTCTTAATAATTTAAGTAATGGAGGTCAAAATATCAACGTCAATGTATTTCATCTATCTGTCGAGTGATATTGGACAGTACCGTGCGAAGCAGCTGTTAGCACAAATGCTTCTCGCCGCTACAATGAGCGATGTCCGCGTAACTAACGCTATTGTGCGTCCAATCAGTGGCCCTCACTCACCGAATTTTGGTGTATTGTATCGCAACTCCGACGTGAGCGACGCGACGCGACGAAAGTGACACCGCGCGCTCAGTGACGAGACGAGCGACGAGGACTCGTCTTGTGACACTCGAGCGTGTAGAGACGCGTCTCACGTGTACAGTTCCGTATTCGGTGGCAGTCGTGACGCCACTGATATTGATGATGTCATTGTGCTTCTACCCATCGAGGTGACCTCCGTAAGCTTCGAAATGCACCTCAGAAGATTGGGAATTACGAAATACTATTCATTACTTAAACTTTTTTTTTATACCACTAATGTGGCAAACAAGCATACGGCCCGCCTGGTGGTATGCGGTTACCGTAGCTTATGGACGCTTGCACCACCACGGGTATCACTCGCGCGTTGCGACCCTGCAGAAATCTCTTCACACCCTTTTTGTAGTACTCCATGTTGTACTCCATTGGGAAAACGATATTGTTGAGGTCATTGTGCTTTTACCAATCGAAGTGACCTCCGTAAGCTTCCTCAGAATACCTCAGAAAATTGAGAATTAGGAGATACTATTCATTACTTTAAATTTGCTACACAAAAATGCCTTGCTGAGTTTTTTTACCGGAGTCTTTTCAGTTTAAGTGTAAATATTCCAAGCCGGTGATAGACTCCAGTTTATGTAACGTTCATAAGTGGCTTATCAGGGCCCAAACTAAATACATAAATTTTTGATTTTTTTTAACTGGTAGGTAAGATTTTGAAGAGGTAGAGCATAGCGTTTATTCGCTCAAAGAGCAGCTCGACTGGGGAAGTACCTCCAACTTATAGAATACCGCAGACAAATAACTTATGTTGTGTTCCTGCGCCTAAGTAAGGTCACCAGAGCTCATTCGGGAGGGGTGAAGGGTCGGTAATGCGTCAGTGATACTGATACCCCATGCGTTGCAAGCCTCCATACAGCTAAGGTAACCGCTTACCATCAGGCGGGCCGTATGCTTGTTTACAGACTTCGTGGTATAAAAAATAATTTTAATAAAACGATTAGCATATGCAGTGCAGATTATCAGCGCAGCGGTGAAGTGGGTGCGGGTGTGCGGTGTGGGGTGGGCCAGGGCGAGGGGGAGGTGAGGGTCTGAGACGTGGCAGATAAATGGGCGGAAGCGGCGAGATGTTATCCCGCCAGACATATCCGTCGCCACCAGATATCGCATTGACATCGCACCGCTACGCAACACAACGCTACGCACGACCAGGAATACCTACTGCTATGAATCGATTTCGGATACAAATCCAGATTTTGATAAAGCCAGAATTTTGCTAATAGCTCTACGTGGATTATATGACTAATGAATGTAGAGAGGGCCGGAGGGGTGTCACCGCAGTTATCGCGCGTCGCATATCGGCTCATTGAATCGGTAAAGTAATAAAACGTTATTATCATTTTGACACCGGTGCGGGTCGCAGGCGATAAATAACAGGTAAACTCGTCTCGTTCACGGATAGTGTCCGGTCAGTACCGACACTCGCACCCACAATGACTTTTATAATAAACTGTACTCGTACCTAAGTTACGAGGAGCCGTGGCTAAATTATATTATACGTTTTCAACTTCAACTACCAACGACACATTTTACTTGTACACACAACGCCACATCAACCTATACTGATCGGACTTTGGACCATTTGAGGTAGGACGGTGAGAATCGAGCGAGTAAGCGCGATATATTTTTGTTATTTCGTCCCACTCACGCGCAGGAACCGTACGTAGCAATACATCCATACTATACCTATACGTATGATGTATAGTCAATTGTAAAAACAGGTTCGAGCTCGTCTCGTAATAATTTGTGTTATAAGATTGTTTTCAATTTGCGCTGCGCCTATGCACCTATACTAATATCTATATCTATACTTTAATAATATAATAAAGCGGAACAGTTATTTTTGTTTATTAAAATGGGCTAATCTCTGGAACTACCAGTAGGATTTGAAAAATTCTTTTACTAATAGGAAGCCACATTATCCCCGAGTATTAAAGAGTAACTTTTATCCCGGAAACTCGGGTAAAACCGCGGGGAACAGCTAGTAATAATATAATAGAGCGGAAGAGTTTTTTGTTTGTTTGTTTAAACGCGCTAATCTCTAGAACAACCAGTCCGATCTGAAAAAATATTTTTGTATACGATAGCCAGATTTATGAGGAATAGTATAGGCTATATATATTTTTTTTTTAATAGGGATTCCTACGTAATCTCCAATAATCTAACCCAAGGTGTATTATACAAGACGTATAATCGTAATATCGCGTGCGCTGCGAAAACTATTGATCATAGAACAAAATAATGTTTTAGGGAATTGTAGGTCTTCAAAATATCCATAAAACAGTTTCAGGTGGTATATACCTATCTCCCATGGTTGACATACAGTAACCATTTCTATGTTTTAAAAATGAATAAAAAATATTCATATTTAAAACGTTATTTGCTAAGCGATTTTGACCAATATAGTATTGAAATTTGTGGTTTGCGTGAGGAGCGCGACTTACCAATTACGATATATGAGATACGCACTATACTATAATAATATAATAAAGTGTAAGAGTTTTCTGTAAGTTTGTTGAAACGAGCTAATCTCTGGAACAACCTGTCGGGTTCGAAAAATTATTTCACTAATAGGAAGCGATATATTATCCCCAAGTATTCTACATTTACAGGCTACTTTTTATCCCGAGAACGCAGGTAAAACCGCGGGGGACAGCTAGTAAATTTAATAAAGCGGAAGATATTTTTGTTGGTTTAAACGCACTAATCTCTAGAACTACCAGTCAGATTCGTTTCTTTTTTGTATACGATAACAAGATTCATGAGCAATAGTATAAGCTAAGCATATTTTATTTTCAAAAAATAGGGTTCCCGATGAAAACTTTAATAATATAACCCAAGGTGCAAAAAAATACCTTTAAAATTACTAATATCGCGTGCGCTGTGGAAACTATTGATAATATAACAAAATGATATCCTAGATAATTATAGGTCTTCAAATTGTCTACAGAAAAATCCGCGGTGTCATATACCTACCAATCTCTCCTGAGGCCATGGTGATGTTGATATACAGTAACCATTTTTATGTTTAAAAAATATTCATATTTAAAAGGTTATTTTAAGCGATTTTGACCAATATAGTATTAATCCTATATTTTCGATAGCTTATGCATTTAATGTAGATTAAATGTGCCCTTTACATCATATTTTTAAACAAATACTTTATAGATAATATCACAATTTTAAATTACACGGTTATAATAAAAAACATTGTTTTCTTGGCGAGCGAGACTAATATCTATAGTAATATAATAAAGGTAAAGATTGTTTTTGTTTGTTTTTTTTTTCAACGCTAATCTCTGACTGATAGTTCCATAGATTAGCGTTGAAAAAAAAAATTTCACTAATAAGAAACTACATTATCCCCGAGTATTATAAGCTACCTTCTTACCCTGGGAACGCGAGGCAAACCGCGACAGCTTAGTAATTAGGTATATACATAATTTTCAATCTTTATTTGTTCGTGTCTGCAAATGTTTGCTTTGTCCTGAATGACTGACTGATGGATCAACGCACAGCCTAAACCACTGATCTATATCTAGACCTGAAACTTGGAGGGTGTTTTCTTTGTATGACGTAGGCATCCGATAAGAAAGGATTTTCCGAAATTCTACCCCTAAGGAGATGAAAAACGGGGGCAAAGTTTGTATGTGACAACGTGATTCCTTGGTCCAATCTACTTTAATATTTGCATAGGTAAACATTCTTTAACAGAATTAATGGAAGACGTGTTTCGTATTTTTTTGAAACTCATATCCTAACGGGGTTGAAAAGGGGTAGAAAGTTATTTCAGGGGTGATTTGCATCGAAGTTGATATCAATACTCCTTAGTGCTTTTGATTTAAATATTCTTTTATATTGGACATTCCAATTTTTAAAGAGTATTGCCACAGGTATTGCATTGCAACATTACAACAAGCATTTATGAAAGTTAAACTTTTTTTGAATTAAATCGGATTGAGTTTTTAAACATTTTTGTCTGTCTGTTCCGGTTTATAGCTAATGTTATAACGAGTAATTTATATATGAAAAAATAATTCTTGTAGCAAAATTGCTTTAGCTTCCTTTTTAGAGGGGCAGGTGTGTTTATTTTTTTATTATTATTATTTTCTTTGTTTTTTATATTGTATTAACATTCAGACATAACGTAAGTTGTTAATGAATAAATGAATGCCGCTGCTGGATGCAAGCGGCCCAAAACCGTTCATTGTGGAAGTCTATGGGGGAGGCCTATGTTCAGCAGTGGACATCTTTGTGCTGATATGATGACATAGGTAGTGCCAAACCATTTAGACAAAATATATAGCTGAGTGCCTGAATGAAGAGTCAAACTCACAGATTTAGAGTTAGGGTTAAAATTAATTATTTTATGACATAGAATCCGTCGAAATTACAAATTAATTTTAAACATTTATTTATAATATCTTAAGCATTCGATCTTACTTTCACATCGATAAGGTGCAGAGTAATTTACACGAAATAAAAAAGGGAGGGGTCCATTTTATTGATAGCATGACAGCTGTCTTCGAACGATCGCTAGGCTGAAGCTGAATTAACAATCAAATATAGGTAACTATAAAAAATAACATAGCTAATCTAACATAAGTTAACTCAAGAGCCAACATTAGTAGCAAATATGAAATAATAACACAATTTAAATATGTGAGCAAGAACATAAATCATACTTCTTAACTTTAATATTATAAATGCGAATGTGAGTTTGTTTGTTACGCTTTCACTACTCAACCGATCGCTATGAAATTTGGCACGCAATTAGCCTATAGTATAAAGAAAGAAATAGGCTACATTTTATCCCGGGAACACGGGTGAGACCGTGGGGAAAGCTACTATAATATATTTGTGTAATTAGATCATTATAATGACTTAGAAATGAATCAGTCTTTGGGAGAATTAACAATTCAATCTAGTTATTAAAAATATGAGTTACCTACTTAAAAAAAAATAGATACCTTTCACATAGATTTAAATATTTTCATTAAAAAATAATCATCAATACAAAATACTCCGTGTCAAGCGGTTTTTGGGAACCGACTGATCACAGAACACTTTTACTTTACGCAACCAATACAGAAAACTTGCAAAAGTAAACAATAGTCCAAATAATGCAAAAAAAACGTGCGCCTGTGTGTGTAAGCGCCAAGCACCACACCGCCCGGCGACCTCCCCCCCACCCCGTGCCGCTACCGCCCGCGCGTCCTGCCACGATGCTTGGTCTTTGTCTAGAGTATTTGTATATTGACTGTAGCGTAGTTATGGTTATATAGGGTGTCGAGCTTGATAAGTGGCCGTGTGTACATTAGAAATACATAACTTATAGAGATAATGTGAATGAGGATTAGATTTGTAGTACCTACCGATTTTGTGTCATCCAAGTCAGATTGTTAAGCGGCTCGGGGCGATATTAACGGGCATAATAAGCTAATAATAGAGCCTTGGATGCGTTAATTATAGTGATGGCGACAATTTCAAGTCTCTTACCTACATGCCTCATGTTTTGGAAATCATTCGTTTATTCATCGAGTGCCTCCGATTTCAAAAAATGACATGACTTGATTCTCTATCACGAATTTATATTACTACCTATTTCCGTAATAACTTTAGGTAATTTATTTTCTTTTTTGAGGAATTACAGCATCATACCGCATGTATCGTTATTAATTAATTAGCAAATGAATAGCTTTGTTCGGGTCACAAATATTTCAAAATTCTTTAATCGGAAGACGGTCATCTAATTAAATTAATAACGTTAGCAACATTTCTAACGAAAAGTATTCCTCCCTTTCGTCTCGAGCGCTGCGCAGGTATTTTAATTAAACCTGCGTCCGCGCTCTCCCCTCCCTCCCGTCGCCTCACTCCCCTCGCTCCTTTGCTGTACAGTGTGGCTCAGTATGTTATGTATGTAGCCTCACGTGATTTCCCATGATTACTGCATTATTGTTGTCTTACATTAGATACATTCCAGTCGACATTTTAAGAGTGCCTCGCGACTGCAATACCTATTTGAGCATCGCACCGAGGGAGGTGTCACGCAGGCGCAGTTTTCGACGCAGTGTGGACAGCACGGGTGCCAGGTGTGAAACCGTCCGTTGTCGTTACCATAACTGCACCGTATGCATTATGAACTTAATTATTTCAATCACAATCACCTTCGTTTAAAATGATGTGATGTTGAAATGAGAACAGAAATAATGTTCGTGCGGAACAGGTTTGTGGGAGCGACGCGGCTGCTCCGACTCTGACTGAGCCTAAACTGATACTATGTTAAACAAATGTAACACATTAGCAACATTATGCGTAAGTATGTAAACGTTATTATTTCGTCCTCAGACAACTTAAGAAACGTCAATGGAATGAGAGCCTTAGTACTTATCGTAAAGTTCAGAATTGGAACCCGATAAGTTAAACGTTACGAGTGCGAAAGACGCAACAACAACGAAGAGCGTCGGTTTCTCTGAAACAAACAGGAACGAAATTAATTTGAACGGCCATAATGACGAGCCCAAGTCAATCGCAGAATGCGCGCCGTGCCGTGAGAGGCGCAGCCGCAAACCACTGTTTACGTATAATTGCGAAACTAAAAATTACCCATTGTGCGCCTCTGGAATCTGCGAGTGCAGACCGGTGTAGCATATGTGCGAAATGCACAGTGCGCAGTGCACAGTGCGTGCAGGCTGTAGGTATATCATCGGCCGCTCACACGACGGATTATTGCGCTAATTACTCGATACGCGGCGAGCGCGTGATTAATTTGCAACTCGCTCTCGCTATAATTGAGCCAGAAATTAGGAATAATTTGCGTGAGAACCGCTCGCGTACCGCTCGAGCGCTCACCGAGTTTGGCGCTTGTGAGAGCATATGATACTGCCACACGCTGCGCTGTATCCAGCGCGGGTCAGCAGTGACTTGCAGCTCTGCAGCGGCGCGGGGCGGGCGTGACGCCCGAAACATGTTACATGCACGTGTATAGTTTACATGACTTCTTTGACATTTGTACGAAAAATTAACTGTACGATCCTACAGGAGACAGTGGGGTTACCGCTTAAGTCAATTTTAATAAACTTTGTTAAAATAGTTTTTTTCTAAAACTCTATTATATTTATGGATAACGTGAATAGCAACGCGTTAGAAAGCCAACCATTACCTCGTCCAGTGATCCGCTTGAGGTCTAAATGTTATAAAACTCCAGATAATGGGATTGCAATGAAGACCAGTTTAATAAAAAACAATAAGGTTGACTGATGCGGTCGCCCCGCAGGTGTCTTTACTTTAGAAACTGACAGTGTACTGTCTAGTATCTCTTGTCAAGTTTATTTCGTGAAGGGCAAACCGGCAGTTGCGGAAGCGCATGTGTGCCAGGGAGTCCGGGCGTGGTAGCCGCGGGCTCGGGCGGGCTCAGTCAACGCACAGGTGCAGGCGGCGCGCGGCCTACCCGCCGGCGGGCGGCGCCGCTACCGCGCGCTTCACGAACCGCGACCCACAGCCCGCGGGAACACACGACTCCTCACTTACTGTCCCGACACGACCTGACCCGACCCGACCCGACGAGCATACCCTCATGACGAATGCAGTGTTGACACAATTCAATCTACCGAAATGGAGCTGGCGTGGCTCGAGGGTTGGGTGGTCAGACCATTGTTATTCCAGTGAGAGAATATTTGATTTCCTACCATTAGTTGAATAATCAGATTGGTGTAACATCGAGCGAGTGACGGCACGGTAGATGCGCGGGCGCAGCATATAGGTCGGATAATAAACATTGCATTGTGAGGTATGCTAGACAAATTGAATGAGCGTGTCGGTGGTCGCAGGACCGACCGGGAACCGAACCGGTTGCGACAAGTGCACCCGCACGCACACACACACGTACCACCACATATCGTAGGTACTGCCACACACACACACCAAGGGTACGTACGTAGCCGAGATTTGTGTACCTTCAAATGCAACTCAATAACCGACGAGGTTAAATAAATGTGTATTACTTATTTATTAAGTTCCACTAGTTGTTTTTATATTTATATTTATTCTAGGTACATAAAAACGCTAGAGACAAAATGTACAATATTTGAAAAAAAAAAAAAAAACATTAAGACCGATTCAACCGACTCTAGTTATAGATGTGCTCGTCATCGCTGTTTTCTGGATGTTACAACAACCTCATCCAGCAAGAGCAGAGCTTTATATAAAACATTAAAATGGAGTCGTATATCGGAACAAGAATAGCGCATAGAGTTACGAGATTCCACATGCATGGTGCCCCGTGCACGCAGCACGGGAGGTACTTGGAGCAATTTCGCACAGTTTGCAGGAAAGTGGTCGCCCGGGGTTGCGCTCCCTCGCCGCTGGCTCCCGGAGACCGGTTTAATGGGTGGCTGGAGGTTCCGGCGCTGCGTCCCGCTCCCCTCCCCTACCCTGCCCTGCCCTCCTGCCTGGCTTCCCGCACTCCCCGTCGCCGCCCTCCGCTCGCAGACGAGGCGAGGCGAGGGATACAATCTCAGCCAGCACCACGCATGGCACGCTATGCACTGTTTTATTTTTAGCTAACTGGTTACCTCGAATCTACTTCATTTCTACATGTACGCAGGTACCTGCCGTGGATTGAACGCGCAACGTTTTGTTACCATCCCATTTCTTACGAATGCGAACCGGCTATGCATTTTGTCGATCTTAATCTTTGCTTGATATTGATGTTCTGAAAGTTAAGCAATCAGAATGAATGAAGGAATGTGACTCGGGCTGGACTGCGTCATGTTTCTATATGAACTTAACTTCCTTGACGTACGTTAGTTCAGTACGTTGGTAGATGTTGCGCGTGTTAACATTATACCTAGGAACAATCCGAGCGAGTAGCACGCGGGCGCGGGCGCGGGCGCGGGCGCGGGCGCGGGTAGCGGTTGGGGCGGACGCACGCAGGGCGACCGATACCGCGTTCTCTCACGAGTCTCGCGAGACGTGTGCCGCAACACAATGAGACGCACATTCACACAAACATCATAGCCACGTCGGTACGCATCGCTATTTATCGCTAACATTGACCGCTAACTGAGGACTACTACTCACTAGGGGAGTATCGACTCGGCCATGTACAGCGTGCTGTAAATCACAAACAGCGGATGATACGATAAACGTCACCGTCGGTTTTCAATCGTCTTTATTGTTATTATTTGGATCGACAACGCGGAGGGCATCTCGCGAGCTTGCCTCAGGCCGCGGATGCCTCGCGGTGTAGTTTAAATGCAAACAAGAGAAACAGAAAGTAGGCACGTAACGAATCACGAAGCTCGAAGTATTCGCAGGCGAGCGGTGAGTTGAGTAGCGAGGCGAGTAGCCAGCCAGGCAAATGCGGTGACCAACCAGCCGTATGATCGCCGCGACCGCACTACAATCAATCTTGCGAGCCGACATACCGCATGTCAGATAAATGAAAACGTTTTTATTTTAGACGTTTAATAAATGGTTATACAATAGCTGGCTGACTATGGCTACCACCCTTAAGTTGAAAATCTGTTCCGACAGCTGTACATGAGAGCCAGTTCCTTCTAGGCTTTGTGTGCTTAGCACCTTCGACCACATCACCACTTACTATGGTGAGATATACAGTAATTAAAACAATAATTTTGGCATAATTAAATTTTATTCTATTCCCCATGACTAGATGATAGATGTCCCTAATTTTGGGCTTAGTAGAGCACACACACCTGGAAAATATTATAATATCGTAGCCGAGTGAGATAAAGCCAAACCGATGTCTGGACTAAAACGACTAGATGGGAAATTGTGATGTAATTAGGAATTATCTTAATCGCATTAGTGCATGACCGACCTTATCTAATGCTTAATTACTGTGAAAGGACTTCTATGAATCATTTTTAATCTTCTCAATGTCGATGTCACATAATCTGACAGCAGAACATAATAGCGCAGTAGTTCAACTATACTGCGCTGCGATTCACAAATCATTTCGACCGTAGAAAAAATTACAATTAAAAGATTTGGTGCAGTTAATTTCTTATTCGGAACAGAATGAAGCTGCAGGAAGTGCAAACCATTCAGTAAGGGAGGAACCGGAGCCGAGTTTTGTTTTGACAAAATATAATGAAGCGTGAAGTTGTGTCTAGATCCAACGTCATTAATGATTCTAACTATGTATATAAAAAGTAGATTGCGTTGTAATGCATTATAAATATTGTAATACTGCAGCTAAATGATTTTGCAGAGTGAGCCCCCGCTCCGGGAGACATTAGCCGCCGTCTGTTAATGTTACCATTTGACAACTCAAGTCGATACACACGTCACTTCTAAATGAACAGACGCGAACCTCCGACTCGATAATCCCGATCACATCGCTCTATCTCAATCTAACACACACTAAAATGTGAGAAAGGAGAACCTATTATCGACCGAGTCGATCTGATTGGCGTTAGATTAGAATTGAATGACAGATCTCGGTAATAAATAATTAATAACGTTTTATTTATCTCTGAATATAGAGGTTCGGTTAATTGTTTTACATTATCCAGAGTCTGGCAACGATATTTTGATTTCACGTACCTTTATAAGACAAGTCTATGAGAAATTTCTGCGACCATAAGGCGATGATAGCTCAGTGGTAGTGCCGTCGGATACCGAGGCGAAGGTCCCGGGTTCGAATCCTACAATGAGCTTGAGCTTTCGGTGAAGGAAAACATCGTGAGGAAACCATAGCACGGTGGTAGGGTACTTTGTAGTACCCGCCTGGCTGGCTACCACCTTCAAGTTGAAAATCTGTCGCCAAGCACCTTTCGATGTGTTCCGATAGCTGCACTTGAGAGCCAGATCCTTCTAGGCTTTGTGTGCTTACCACCTTCGGCCACATCATCACTTACCATGGTGAGATTGCGGTCAAACACAGGCCTATAAACAGTAAAAAAAAATAAAAAAAAAATAAAAAAAAAAATCTCAATTAATATCAACCCTAAAAAGATGACGTCTGCAATAGTCGTACCTCAGCATTTCAATATCATCAATTGGTGTATTTTGAAGTAGATAGAGTTTTCTTAAGACATGTAGATTTCCACCTGAGAAGTGCGAGCCGCGCCGCGCGACGCGACCGTCACGGAGTAGAGAGAGCGACGAACCAATTGTACGCAGAGTTAATTGGAGTCAACTCGGGGATTAAAAGAGCATTAAACTCTGAATACTGTCGCGACGCCATACAGCCGTCGCACACCGACAGACCTGCAAATGTTTGAGTACCCACAATCATTCCTCCATCAATCAATATCTTGTGTCCCAGAACACAAAGATATTTATTTATTTATGGAAAACCAAAAACAAACACCAACGCTAACAAAAAACAGATTCAGTGATGCCTTAATTACAGGTTGCCACTGCATGAAAAAGTGAATTTATTTATTTTAAGCTATAATAAGCACTTTGCTACTCTAATGAAATAACGTTTGTCGGTCAATGAGAAATGAAATGAAATATGCAAAACTAGCTGTACCCCGCGGTTTCACCTGCGTTCCCGGGATAAAAAGTAGCCTATATCCTTCTCCATAGCATAGGCTATCTGCATGCCAAGTTTCAAGATGATTGGTTCAGTAGTTAAGGTATGAAAGCGTAACAAACATAGTTACTGATTTATTAATGTGGATTAAGTATGGATTAATGTTATGAATAAATATTATTATTATTATAATGTAAGATAACTGTTAAGTTTGTTTGGTTGTACAAAATGTTGGAAGATTTAAGGCGATGATAGCTCAGTGAGTGACGTTGGATACCGAGACGAAGGTCCCGGGTTCGAATTCTACATTGAGCTTGAGTTTTCGGTGAGGGAAAACATCGTGAGGAAACCATAGCACGGTGGTAGGGTACTTTGTAGTACCCACCTGGCTGGCTACCACCCTCAAGTAGAAAATCTGTCGCCAAGCACCTATCGGTGTGTTCCGACAGCTGCACTTGAGAGCCAGTTCCTTCTAGGCTTTGTGTGCTTACCACCTTCGGCCAAATCATCGCTTACCATGGTGAGATTGTGGTCAAACACAGGCCTATACACAGTAAAATAAAAATTGTAGCGCAGTGACGGAGCTGTGGCCATGAATAACACAACGCGGTGAACCATTTAAATTGCCCACAACTCAACGTCCTGAGAACCCATCCTTGCATCAATTACAAATTGTACTCCCTATATAATTCAGTTATGTTTATTTGTTTAGGTTCGTTTGCGATCCCCGATTCGAAATGTCCAAATCAGGTAAAATAAAATATTTTACATCGGCTATTGTCAATATGTCCAACTTCTCTATTAGTCTATCGAAAAGTTACATTTGGCGTTGCATATGTCAGAGGACGCAAATTATTTTTTTATATATCAAGGGGGGGTCAGTTTAAAGTTAAATCCAAGATTGTGGGGTTGCAAACCTTGTCCCACTGCCGTCATCTTGAAAAAAGGAGTTCAAATGGTTTTTATGTTTTATCTGACGAACGATAGGTCTTACAAATAAAATTAGGTAACATTTTTTGTTGCAAATAATATTATCTACAACTTTTGTCAAGTAACTTTTAGTCGTAGAACCAAAAATAAAAAAGATATACTTATGCCAAAATCCATGAAAATTTTCATTTTAAACTTTTTAAATTATATTCATTAGTTAAGGTTTTACAGCGCTGCTAAACGAATACTATTCATCAGTATTCATAACTATACATAAATATTAATGATTTGCCATAATTTTTAATCATCTTTTCATATTTTTTTATGATAATCTTTTTAATTATTGATAATGCAATATTGTTATTAATTAATTATTGATTCTTTTTCCCCACCGCCTACGAGGTAGAGTCTGGAGGCGGTATTTTTACGTGGTATCCCCAGTTGGCATAATCCACTGTGATTATCTAAATTACAACTACTCTGTCCACGGTCTTTTTGATGGACCAGGCTGCGACTCAGCATCTGGTTGACACGCTATATTAAATACTTGAGGGAGAACCGGAGAAGGAAGTGGCGTCATTGTCGGCGGTTCATCTTCAAAATCATTTTCAGCAATTAATTTCGACAAAAAAACAGTAATTTTCAAGTTTTATGATGGAGTGTCAAATCAATAAATTAATTAATAACAAGAATTAGAATCAATCGGAAGTCCAGAGATAGAATACCTATAGAGTTACCCGAACCACCCCTATGTATATTCAGCGATTATTTGTAATAACAATATTGCATTATCAATAATTAAAAAGATTATCATAAAAAAATATGAAAAGATTATGGTAATCAATTAATATTTATACATAGTTATGAATAGGTACTGAAGAATAGTATTCATTTTGCAGCGCTGTAAAACCTTCACTAATGAACATAATATAAAAAGTTTATCATGACACTTTTCATGGATTTTCGCTTATAAGTTTTTAAATTTTGATATCTAAAAAATAAAATTGCGTCCACTAAAAAATGCACGCTAAGCCCAAAAAATTTTTACATTTCAATGGACTATTATATAAAATGTTGTTTGCAATGGTTGCTTGGTTATCAAAATAGTCAACATTTTGACAGTTCAGTTACGCGTGTGACAGCGGCAGTCTAGACACGCTAATCTTTTCAAGTCTATCTTATCTTAGAGTAGCTAGACTGGATATTGTGACGGAGACAGCCCGATCGACCAGATATAATTAATGCTTCAATCACATCTAGAAAAATATTTATTATATTGTCGAACCAAAACTCTGAACTTTAAATCGTCTGGTTTAGCAGCTTACCGTTCATACAAAGACACGCGCATAATGTGGTAAATAGATGTGCTTGTTTCGCGGCTCGCACAGATAATTCCGTGTCTTGTGCACAACACGCGACACACTGCTTTAATCCAACCGGCTCGTGTTCAGCTCATTAGTGCGCTTCAGTGTCTTCAACACTGATGAAATCACCGCTGTGTTCGATGTAAGCTCTCAAAGTAATTTGTCCCACGAGATTAGGTTGGCTGAGCCTAATCATGAAGTTGCTGTTTAGGTACCTATGTGCGGCCGTAGAGCCACGGTGAGAATGTTTAACGTATGGTCCGTCTCCGCAGCGCTGCTGGCAGGTGGACTGTAGACTTAGCGGTGTTTGCACGCCGCGTATTAGAAAAACGAGGTTCAAATTAACGTATCCTAAAGCTTGTTGTTAGAAAAAACTGGTCGTTGTTAGAAAAACAAGATCGGTCCAGGTGTGCGGCAAACACGCCGCGCCCGAGTTTGCCGAGCACTCGGGCTCCTCGGCAGGCGAGCTCCGCCGCACACCCGCCCGCACCCCCGCCCGCACCCCGACGTGTTTACACACTGACCATCAAATATTATTGGATGATGATACGTCATTTACGTGTGTCGCGAGTATTATTTACGTAATGGACACTGAACGCATTGTGCGCGAGTGGTTCCGTGGGAGCGGATGGCGCGATGGCGCAGGCGTCATCATTATACGATACGATATCATAATAATGAAGGAATGCTAGGGTGTCCCAAGAATTAGAATCAACCGGAAGTCCAGAGATAGAATACCCATAGAGTTACCCGAATCGCCCCTATGTATATTCAGCGATTATTTGTAATTTCGAGCTACGACTAATTGTCATACCAAAATCTGACCTGTTTGTTGAATAGCGGTAATTCGGCAGTTATTGTCCAGCTGTCATTGAATTATTGTCTTTCGGGAAATTGTAGAACGGTAATGAGAACTTATAAAATATTAGATCGCTTGGAATCGTCTAATAGTCTGACTTTGATATTTTTGATCATAGCGACATGAACCTAAATAAATTATTATAAGAAACAAAAACCCGACTGCATAAAACAGAAAATACCTGAAAAGAGAAAAATAAGCTCTTTAAGCCATAGAAGTTTGAATATTAAGTACTTGAATTTTATAAGGTCAAAAAAGGTTTTGTCGGGGACAAACCAATAACCTAAGTATGTATTTTTTTTTGTAATATGTATTTGTTTATGCCCGACTGCAATACCTAATAAAATTTAAGTAATATTCAAACTTCAATAGATTAAAGAGCTTGTTTTTCTATTTTCTGTTTTACGTAGTCGCGATTTTTGTTTCTTTTAATAATTTAATTTATTTCAGACTTTTTAGTTTTATTAATGAATGAGTTGTATGTATGTATGTAAGTAAATGGTAAACGAAAAGTAAGGCTAACAACCATCGCAACTCTGTGAGTTACGTACGGTAATCGCTCAGTAACTACTGTCCTGGCATTAAATGTGGTATTTTGCTATTTACGTCAAAATGGTCGCATAAAAGTATTATAATATATACATAATTGGAATGGGCTATTCACAAGCTTTCATTTGATATAAATATTGTTAAAAAATCTAATTTTTGTTTTTATTATATTTTTATAATATATTCGTAGACGCTATATAAAAATAAAATACCGTATGTCACTCCAACCTCATATGTTTAAATCCATCAAGCCGTTTAGGCTGCAGAGCGTGCCAAAGAAATAGACATACATACATACATACACTCGAAAAACATAACCCTCCTTCCGGGTCAGTCGGATAAAAATAATATAAACATGTGTCGAAAAAATATGATATTTCTAAGTAAGCTGGATGACTAATTAATGAGTCGACAGTCGCACCACTCCCGCGCAGCGCCGGCCCTAGCTCTTGAACAGGGTAGAGCCACAGACTTAAAAGAAGTTCAGACGTAACACGGCCCGCTATACAAGTGAAGCCAAAAAACTCTGCTCCTATCACGTATACATATACACCACTCAGTCACACTTATGCATAAAACCTCTACTCAGCCCTAACATTTCATTGCACACATGCGCATTTATGCATAGACAATGGTGGCTTCAGTTTTCTAATGGCAGCGGTTCGTCTGAACTTCTTTTATACGTCTGTGGGTAGAGCGAGTTTATCTTTGCGTTCAATTCAACTATTTGCACTAACTTAACGTTCATAAGTGTCTTACCAGGGCCTAAACTGAATAAATTACTTTTTGATTTAGATTTTTTGGCCTCGCGTTGCAATAAACTGGTGGCATTCAATATCAATTTCGAAACAATCATAAATCATATCTGGTGCGGATCATTACCGACCGAGCTAATCAATATAATTGTTAGATTACTGACGGTCCCGTCCGATGGAATGCGTGCAGAAGTTACAGATGATATGGATCTGGGACCCGAGGCCGGACAATGGGAGCCGAGCGACCGCTCAACCCGCGAAATGTCATCGTCAGATCCAATATGAGATTACCTTCACACCTCGCGCTTGCTACACGACACGACATCGGACACACAGCTTGTACTTAGCAATGATTTATTTAAGTCTGTTTGTAAATAATCTCCCTGTTGATTGAGCAGAATTGAGCGACACATGCCGATAAGTCCCCAACAGTAATGTCTCAATGTGAAACGTAGGTGAGCCGCGTTCAGCTCTATGCAGGCCAGGCTCTAGGAATTTTCTCTATGAAAAAACATTGAGACATAAAATGCACTCAGACATTTTATACCATGTTTTTTGCAAGATTTTATGGAGTTAAGAATTTATAATCAAGTAATGAAATATTAATATCGAAAAATCAGTTTTCTTGGAACAATCAGGATGTAGTCTGGTTTTTTCCGCAATAAAGGCGCGTCACATTGGTGAATGCGACACCGTTCCCACAAGCGCGATATTTTCATTACCGCTCATAAGTCAAACGGTTGTGACGGGACTCCCGAGGCGCCCGGGGGCGGCGCGCGGCGGCGGCCGCTAGCAACTCTACTACACAGCTATTGCGATCGATGACCGACTGAAAACTAGTCACCGACCAAGTGCTTCCTACTCAATATTATTTAACTGTTCAGTCGAAAATGTCAGACATTAAGTAATACTTTCCTCGGTTTGTATCAAACAAAATTTGCATTCGAGCTCCATCAGGCCCCGCAGTAAATCGAATACGTATGCTCAATAAATACGGGCTCGATACTCGATACACAAATCTGTAGAAATAGAGCTAGTGATGTTGCAAATTGAGCACACAATTGTCTCCAATTACTTGATAGTAATGACTACCACGTCACAACCGGGATGGTTTAAGTAATTGCTGTAACGCGCCGCTCCGATCGATGACCGGGAAAACGGGACGAACAGCGGAGCGCAATGGCCGCCCTCTTGTAAAAAGCTCTCATCCTTTCCCATTGAGCTATTAGTGACGAAGATGCCCAGCGCTTCCTGTCCTCTGCGAGGAATGTCTCCATGGTATTCAAGGTATAACATCTCGATGTTTTTTCTGAAGTATCGATTTTCCTAACTCGATGTTGTCAAAACAAGTTGACATTACAAAATTGCTAGTTCTATACGAACGAATGCTGAAGTTGTTTAAAAAATTAAAAGCTCTGACAGGATTATGCCTGGTTATCTAAACGAGCCCACCAGCGCCTCTCAATTAGCTGTCTGAACACCGAGCTGTGTGACTTGTCGACACATGTCACGCAACAAAAACATTGTTAATATTGATAATGTCAAGTGGCCTACGGCACTTAGTATATGGTATGGAGACTCTGTGCCTACGGTACGGTATCTGCACGGGTGCACTACTCACACTTTCAAGTGGAAAAAACGGGATCTTAGTTCTATACCAAAATAAGATTTAGTAATTCACAGAGAATAGAGAAGGCTGCTCGAATGTATTAATCTCTACAAGAGAGACGCAAGTGTAATCAAGAATTGTCAATAATTGAATAATGGTGTACACAAAAAGCCCAGTGTCGGAGGAAACGATTAAAACGCCGAGTGCTGTGCCTCCCGCGCTTCGCTTCGCTTTACATTACAACACAGTGTTTGCGCACACGCACGAGAACATTATAATAATATAGCTTTTACTCGACTTCAACATGAATTACGTATGGCCGGAGATGGCGCCGGCCGGTGTAAGAATGTTAAACATTACAAAAAGCTTTAACATGTTTTTATCTACTCTGGTGAATCAATGCATTACTAAGGTAGAACAAGGATATTGTATTCGCAATTGGAAATATTTATAACACTTATATAGATATATTCTTTGTTAGCGGATATTAAAATAATTTATATCCGAAGATATAGGTCTGAAATCTATGATGAATTCAACCACATAGGTAGGTAGGACATATCAAATGGGAAATTCTAAGATCAATTTGTTTTATAACGGTAAACATTAGAAATCAAATTAAGCTGCGGTTTGAATTCTAATGTTTACCGTTCCAATCGAAGATAAATCAAACATACGTCGTCAACTCAAGGACGGATCAAAAACACGAGCGGAAATGTCGTTATTTGCATTCAGCAAGTCGGTCTAACGACCTGTGTGCATAATATAATATGTGATCAAGTTGTGTGCCCCGAGTGTGTGTTATGTGGCGTCCTGGCCGCGGCTCTGGGCGTGGGCAATCAGCGGGAGCGGAGCGGAGCGGGGACCAGGACTGTTTTTGCTTGCGTGCGCGCAGGTGGCAGCCGCCCCGGTGGTCTCGGTTTGGCTAATGGCTTTATACTGTGCTGCGCTTTTAAAGGACTAGTTATATAGTTGGGGTAGCACTAACTTTAGTACCGTCACAACAGAGGCCAGTCTTTCTGATTTTCTGTAATACTTTTGAAAACCGATCAAAATGCTTGTTTCGTACAGTATTACCCAACTTATATGGCGCGTCGTGAATCTTCGTTCGCACAGAAAAGAAAGTATGGCCCCGAAGATTAACGAAAGAATGCTTCAAACTTATAATCAAACTTAGATCACTACTATAAGGTTCATAATACACTGCAGCTGTTAGTTCCGTCTCACTCGCAAGTGACGCCCCTCCGCACGGCGCGCGCTAACATGGTGGCAGCTGCCGACCAATAGCGTTTCTCGTGCTTTGAAAATGTATCTTCTGCGCAGGTACATCGGTAAGCCATATTAGTTGGGTACTACTGTACAGCATTTTCAACATCGTTTAAATAAGAATTTAGTTTTTTTTTAAATTAATATTTAGTCAATTTAGGTTTCGTATTTACTATATACCTACTAATATTTTGTGATTTAGAAATATCTTCGCCGAAATTATATTGTAATGTTGGGCGTAAGGAAACGACTGAACAATCTGGAATCCGATAAATCTGGAATCTGCAAATAGTTGAACCTTTAGGTACGGTATCCAGAATTACTGTCAGTATCGGGCGATAGTATTAGCAGTAGGTAGGTAGGGCTGGTGAGGGGGCGGTCCGGTTGCTGATTGAGACACGCAATCATAAATAAGCCGAGCCCGCTACAGCCGCCACAGTCACCGCCGCGGCCGCTGCAGCCGGCGCCATTCATCAGTCGCCTGCCGCCGTCTCTGTGTCACATCACCGATATTACCACCACTATTCATTGCGGTGTACCTACTAATAAATTCTACCAGATGATACACAGCGGTAGCAGGGAAATAGATCATCATAATTTTTTAGAATACATGCCCTGATTAGGTCTTTAAATAGGATGACTTGAAAGAACGGTAAGTTGAGCTAATAAGGCTGCAAGATTAAACATGACAAACAATTTTGAAAGATGTAATTCTGCAAAATGTTGTTATGAAACAAATTCAATTTGTATACAAAAAGTTTGTGTAAATCATTAGGATAATCTGTTTCTTTTGAAATTACAGCCTTGCAATATCTTAGAGATGTGACATCTCATAACGACGTCACCACAGAACAGACGAAGCACTGACAGATGAATCTATTAGTGCAGGCACAGTCCTGGATCCAGGCCACACGTCGCGTCGCTCCGGCTCCCGCCGCCGCCGCCGCTCATACATCACGTCACGGTGCAACAAGTTACGTCCAATTACCATCTACATCCTACACACATACATCTGCGTCCATCTGACACTTGTCACCAACAACGTGAACTATGCTTTACTTTGAATAGAAATGTTCATTGATCTAAATCAATGTGAATAACGTTATATTTTGTAAGATGTCACATTACTTACAATGCAGAACATAAATTACGTTTAAGGTATATTTCAATCTAACGAGGCCTAGCTACCTACACACAGGACTACTTTCTATCAAATCTATGGACGTTATACCCGCCGTTGCTAATTTCATCAGATATCTAATGACCGTACCGTACCTATTGAAGTTACATGCAAGATTTGAACCAAGCAATTGCAAATTGGTTATTTTGCGTAAAGCAGCGAGTTAACTGTAGATGATGGCGAGGGCGAGTGTACAACATTAGAGGATGTGTAGACGAGGAGAAGTATTTGCTCGTGCAGGCGCGGTGGTGCGGCGGCGGCGGCGGCGGCGCGCGGCGGGCGGTGCGTCCACGCGCGGGTAGAGAAGCTCCCACGGTCACGTGCAGCGAATACCTATTTTCGAACTCCGCGTCCGTTAGGTACACCATCGTCACACTATTGTGTACACTCCAAACAATAACGATTTACTATTAGCTATTATTTTACATCAGTAATTCATTTTAGCTCAGAACAGCTTTTCTGTTCCTATATTCAGAATCAGAATCAGAAATAATTTATTGCATACAGCTGTATATTCCAAAGTAAACTTTAACATTGACATTATCAATGACCTGCACTACAGTAAAGTTTGATGCCCCTTCATCATATCAAATATCATACGATATTTTGCGATTAGTAACCTATACAAATAAAGTAGGAGGCTTTTCATGTTGCAGGGCCGTAGCCTCCTTCTGTGAGACCGTAATGGTCCAGAAGGAGGCTGCTGAGCGCGATCGGGAGAGGGCCGATCCCGCTCGGAGACGACGCCGCCGAGGCGCAGACGTGCCTCGTGGCGGCCCTCCTGCCCTGCAGCTGGGGCTTAGAATAACAGCTACGGTGTTCCCCTGCCTGTCGTAAAAGGCGACTAAACGGGGCCTTTGGGGTCATGGGCAATCAGGGCGGGGGCCCTGTGTGTCCAGAAGCGACCCCAAGGAGGACGATGAGTCGATGTGGTCACGACTCATCGTGCGATAGCACAGCGAGGGGACGAGCTATCTAAGCGCCGCGTGTGGAGGGGTGAGCAGGTACGCGTTCAACACGAGAGCCCGCCCCCCTCTATAGCGCAGATGGCGACCACCGTGGGGTTTTAGCCGGTAAAAGTCCGGCATAACCTGGCCGCTACCCCCGGGGCGGTCGGGTATCCTATGAGGATTTCCACACGAAAAACAAAAGGAGGCTTTTTATATAGCTTTTTTCGTTCGTTCATTAGTTCTTCTTAGAGAGTGACTTTGCCAAGATGCGTATTCTCGGTTACTTCATCACCGATTAGATTACTGCTATTTAATTATGTAAGCGACTGTACAGGATTGATCTTGTCGCAAATCGGGCGGCGCTCGCGCATTACTCATCGCTCGTCAAACGAATGCCAATGACTTGCTCTTTGAACCTCACTTCACATCTAGTCATTGTGATTTGATACGGTTTAACATTGCTTTTAAAAAATTGTAAAATTTCTTACATAAAAAACACACGAATTTCAAGTACTAGGTACTATCGCTCAAAATCATCGATACTATGATAATTATTATAAATTCAGCCCCTAAACCGTCGCGTCGCGGCCGTTGCAGCTCTATTGTCCGTCAGGCAGTTCTCATCGCGTTGAAAAAATTTTCAGCTCATCATTGTGTTTCACACTTCAATTGCCTGTGAACTGATTACTCACCGGTTATCGGTTCTGCTAAATTGGAGGTCGCACATTGGTGGAAATACGACAATAATTAAAAAAAAAATGAAGCAAGTCAAACAATTATGATGCTCCAATAATATCAATAGATACAACATGATTGTAGCCGAGGTGTGTGTACACACGCATGCGCAGGCGCATCAAATTGTTTAACGATCGCAAACCGACCATTATTAATCATCCCGGCGCGGCGAATAGAGGCGTGTAATCGTTACATTTAACTGTCGCACTAAATCATCTATTCGTAATGAACTAAATACTACCAACTTACTACTACTAACTAATAACTTACCTACTACTACTAGTGTAGCGAAACTATTTTCTAAACTGCTATTCGTATTATATATAACGGCGAAGGGCAACCATCCAAGTTTTTAGAAACAGTGACGTCAGCAGTGCTGACGTCACTATCTCCACTCTTAGGATCACTCATTGCAAACAATGAAACAACATTAAAATAAGATTAACCCTTTTAATCTTTACACCGGCTTTATAATTAACAAACTAAATTATCACTAAATAATAATCACTCAGTACTCACAAGATATTTCTTAAACTCCGCTCTCGACGACAATTCACAATATATCATCACTAAAAATCCCTACTGCACATTTTATTTTTCACAAGATGGCGAACAACATGATTTGCGCGCTAACCACCGTATTCGCGCGTCAACACAAAAACTTATTGACAAAGTAAAACTTTTTATAATAATAATTAACCGGAATCATAATTCATTATCTAATTAGAAACTTATTTAAAAAATATTTTGGCATTTTTATTTCCCTTAAAACAACAAACCTTAACGTTTGCCGTTTTAATGGCAAGATATTTCTCAAGTTTTATTCGATGTCCAAAAATTCTAGAAACTAATCAAAAGCTATTCATAAATTAACTTAATAATTAACAGTCACTTTTTAGGACAAAATAATTAAGATTTACAATAACCAATCAAACCTAATTACTAACAATAATAAATCAACTGTCATCCTTTTTATGCATTTTGCATTTGCATTTTTAAGTAAACTTAGAATCAAAACAAAATCTATAATGATTTACAACGAGAGAAAATAGATAAATTAATAATCTAGCATTGAAATAAAATTATTGACAATTTATAACGAATTTTCATAAGACTTGCGTCGACACGGCCATACTGCGAGGCGGTGCGCGCTCTGCACCAGCCGCGGTTCTGTAATTGTAAATAAATAATTTGAGCTAGGTATCCGTACATCGGTACGCTAGCTGATAACTCACGTTATTTCTTATTTTTATTTTTACAGCTGTAAAGCTGTTATTGAAACAATCTGTATTTTGGACAAATCTTACTAATCACTCATTAGTAGGTAAGTCAACAGAGTTATCAGCCAGGTTTTGTTACCGTAATTAAAAATGAATGGATAATGTTCGTTGGTGATTACATAATCAAAATCAGAATGCTCGTAATCACAAACAAATAAAAATATGATTGGGTTCATAGGAAAGTGAGCAGTGATTAATATTTATTTTGGTGCATATGCTCCACGCATTTTGCACAAATAGTTTTGTTGTTTGTCAATGTAAGTGCTCCACGCATCATTACATGATTTTATGTTCTCGTAGAAAAAGGATGATGCTGTGGTGCTGAGCGGTCTCTAACGCCGTGGTCCACAGGGGCTCTTAAGGAAATAGGAACTAGGTGGATGCTGTGGCCTGGGCCTTATAGTTATGACCGTGGTCCACAGAGGCTCTAAAAGTAATAGAAAAATAACGATGATTAAATGTAATTTTATAGATGATGGCTCACAGGTAATTGATGCTGTGGTGCTGGGCGGTCTCTTACGCCGTGGTCCACAGGGGCTCTAAAGGACTTAGGAAGGATGATGCTGGGGCCTAGGCCTTAAACTGACCGTGGTCCCCAGGGGCTCTGAAAATAACATGAATTGGACAGGAAACTAGGGATGTTAATAGCTTGTATAAACTTCAAATTCAAATTGTTCAATATAGACTCTAATAAGGCACTTACTTCAAGGATTAATAACTATGATCTCAATCAATAGTTTCATTAGAAAGCTCATAATAATAGAAATAAGTATTGATAATTTAATAGTATTGGAATGAACTAACCGGTTTATTCAGGCGTCTAATCTTGGGTAACTTGAGATGTAGACGGCAGCGGCTCATCAACAACCTGCTGTGTCTCCAACTGGTCCGATATATGGGTCAGCTGAGTTGTAGTCTGTTGTTGGTTGTCTTCATCCAAGCCCGTCGACTCGGTTGCCTGCTCGCCTGGTTGCGGTGCTCGGCGAAGCTGATCATGTGCCACTTTACGTGGTCGTCCTCTGCCCGTCACACGTTTTACCATGTAGCGGTCATTATCCAGTATTCTGTAAATCTCGTAAGGCTCACTATATTTGAGATCTAGTGAAGTTTGGTTGCGAGGATTATTTTTGATAAGAACATAATCTCCTCTTTGAAACGGTCGCATCTTTGCTTTATTTTTATCAAATCGCTGTTTTTCATACTGGGCTGCAGCAGTCATTTTCTGTTGCACATGCTGTTCAAGTAATTCGAAGTCTATACATTCATTATCAATATTGACTAACCTCAAGAGCTCCGGCGGAACACAGTGTTGTCTACGAGTGAGGAGAGTGAGTGGTGCGACCCCAGTCACACGATGTTGAGTACAGTTGAATGCTAGCTATAATGCCTCTAATGCGGTTTGCCAATTTTCGGTGTCATAATTTTTTATCATAGTTAGGGCGTTTTTCAGTGTACCCATCACTCTTTCCACCTGCCCATTCGCTCGGCTTACTCCTGGAGCTATTGAATGAACATCTATTCCAAATCGATCGCAGTAGGCTTTAAATTCGCCCAGAAATTCTCTCCCTCCATCTACGATAATTTGTGCTGGAGTCCCAAATAGATGAACAACACGCTTAAGTGCTGCAAGGCTGCTGCTCTGGCTCTTGTCAGTCGAGTAGTTAAGCAGTATGTACTTCGTAAATGCGTCAATGGTAACAATGACGTACTCGTCTCGTCCTTCAGAGTTTCTAGTGCCCAGTTTTCCCGTGATATCCATGTGGATGACTTGAAAAGCAGCGCTGGGTTTCTGAATCGGGTGAAGTTGTGCTTGGATTGCACCCGATGAACTCTTAGAGGTTCTGCATATAACACAGTTGTCAACGAATCTCCTGACGACCGTGTTCATCTTGTCAAACCAGTAAGACTCCTTCAGCTTCTGTAAAGTTTTCTCCCAACCTGGGTGCTGAAGCGATGTGTGGTA
Organism: Polyploca ridens; assembly: GCA_951394255.1. Taxonomy (NCBI): domain Eukaryota; kingdom Metazoa; phylum Arthropoda; class Insecta; order Lepidoptera; family Drepanidae; genus Polyploca; species Polyploca ridens. The sequence goes on from OX596262.1 coordinate 32,407, forward strand.
CGAGTTAACCAAGCTCCATTGAAATGACTTGGGTACTGCAATAAGCTTTTGGGTACCGTGTATAGGGTCCGAGAAAATCTTTTTGAGTATACCATCCTCTAGTACATAGTCAACTGTCGGGTTGTCACCACTCATGCCATCAATCAGCGAACGCAAAGTATCGTCACGCCTCTGTTCTATTTTTAGCCATTCAATATCTCTAGTCATGATATTAACTGAACTAGGAGTTATTGGATTTCTACTAAAGAAGTCTGCATGCTGCAGTCTCTCACCTTTTCTGTATTCCACCTCGAAGTCATAATTTTGAAGGAAGGCCCACCACCGGTGAACTCGGGGAAGCAAATCCTTCTTGTGTTTAGATGCCTTCAGAGCGTTACAGTCTGTGATTACTTTGAATTTACGCCCGTACAAGTATTGCCTGAAATGTTTAATAGCTCTTACCACCGCCAAAGTCTCGAGCTCGTAAGAATGGTAGCGGCTCTCTGCGTCGGTGGTGCGTTGGCTCATATAGGCAACGGGGTGTTGTCGCGCTTCAATAATCTGGACCAAAACAGCTCCATAGCCCAGACTACTGGCATCCGTGTAGAGTTCAATCGGTGCGTCCTCCTGAAATAGAGTGAGGGTGGGCGCAGTAGACAAATGTTGGATAATACAATTACGAGCCTCGTCGTGTCTTCCGTTCCATTCCCATCTAGCGTCCTTTTTTGTAAGCTCATAGAGCGGTACCATTATACGCGAAAAATTGGGAATAAAACGCCGAAAGTACCCGGCGAGGCCGTTAAATTGCCGTACTTGCTTAACGGTCTTTGGAGTAGGTGCCTTCGTTAAAGCCTCAACTTTTCTTGGACTTGGACCAACCTGTCCATCTGATATAATATTACCGAGGTATTCAATAGAGCGTTTAAAGAAGGCAGTCTTCTCCACATTTATTGAAAATCCAGCTTTTTGTAAAGCCAATAGTATCCTTTCAATATGAGAGAGTCCTTGAGGGAAATCTCTACATTTTGAGAGGACGTCATCAACGTAAACCTGACACACCTGCTCAGCTGTACTTAACAAAGGCATCAATGCCCTATTTATGCACCGCTGATAGACTGAACATGCATTGCTTAGACCAAATGGCATGGCTAAATATTCGTAAAGCCCATCGGGCGTGACAAAAGCAGTTTTCTCAATTGAACTCTCTGAGATAGGAATTTGATGAAATCCAGCCGCCATGTCAAATGTAGAGTAAAAGAAACCCCCTGCCAGTTGGTCTATTTGATCCGAAATTATTGGTAATGGGTAGTGGTCTCTTAAAGTATTCCTATTCAGTTCGCGGAAGTCAACGCACATGCGATCCTTGCCATTTTTCTTTTTGACCAAAATGATTGGACTGGAATTTGGTGACTTACTCTCACGGATAATATTATGCTCTAACAACTCATTCACAATATCACGAACCTTTTCCCGCTCGACAGGACTTAAACGATATGGTCTACGCTCTACATACTTAGTTGGGTCTTTTAAACGTATATCTAGCTCACCAGTGTTCACCCGTGTGCTAGGATATCCCCGAATAAATAAATGTTCATATTTGTTCAATAAAATCTTTAACAAATTTATTTGGTCATCATCAGTTAAATCACAGTCCAAATTATCAAACTTTTCACTTTGAGATCGCATATGGTTGACCAACGGTTGATGGAACAATGTAGCACCACGACATGTTACAAGAACTCCCAGATTTGTATTATCGATAAGATTCATACCAATTAAAATATCTGAACATATTTCGTAATCTGGTACAGCATGAAACTGAAGTTCAACCCGCATATTGTCGATAATGCAAACCGTTGTCAGTGTCGTTAAAGACAAAACAGTAAATTGGCCAATACCCCTCAAATAATTAACAATGCTTGTTCTTTTTCCCGGTAATTTTGCTGCCACTGACTCCCGTATCAATGAACATTCTGCGCCACTATCAAATAACGCAGATAGTTTTAAATTACCCACAATAATTTGCATAGACGTTAATTTTGGTGTACCCACACTATTGACGTTCGAAACTACTGCGCGTTCTCGTTTGTAACATGTTTCAAACGTATGACCAACTCTCGAGCAGAATGTGCATGTAGGTTTGTCGGTATTTTGAGATAAATTTTTATTTTCTTGATGACACGTTTGGGTGCTTTCAGGTTTATTACCAAAACGACAATCCCGTGTATCATGACCAGGTTTCTTACATATCTGGCAGTAAAGAGAAGTCCTATCAGAAAATCGAGGGCGTTTACTAGGGCCCTGATGTACGTTTGGTATTTGATTTGGTCTTTTAACACGACGTATAGATGACGCAACAGAAATCAATTCTGGCACTGAAGTAGCCCGCGCATTTAGTAATTCAATCCGTAATCTTTCATCACCAACACACCCAATAACAGCCTCAACCGCGTCATCATTTGACAACTTATCCTTAGTGACTCGACGCCATAGTACCCACGCCTGGGAAAGAAACTGCGCAATATCCTTTGAATTATCATAATTATGTTCCCTAAATCGAACAATATCTCGCGAATATCTATTTTCAGGTTCAAATGTAGTAATTAAAACATCACGCAATTCCCGCCACGTGGTCGTAGACACAAGCCAATTATCAACCCACAACCTCGCACGACCCTTGAGCAAACTACCTGCCTTCATTCTAATGTCGTAATCGTTAAGGTTGTAAGTTTCCATGGCAGTGGTCACATGCTGACACCACTCACGTATTCCAATATTAGCGTCCGGATCGTATGACGGTAAAAATATGTCATTTATTTTGACTTTGGAGTCCGGTTGTGAGGCAATACGATCGGACATGTTTTTCATCATTTGCAACATCTGTGTAAAAAACTCGGTTGGTACGCCACTAACAGAAGCACTAACATTTTCAATGGTCTGACCAGAATGCCCGGCTGAAGTGGGTGGTGATCCCGCTTCTGATAACGGCGAAGGGCAACCATCCAAGTTTTTAGAAACAGTGACGTCAGCAGTGCTGACGTCACTATCTCCACTCTTAGGATCACTCATTGCAAACAATGAAACAACATTAAAATAAGATTAACCCTTTTAATCTTTACACCGGCTTTATAATTAACAAACTAAATTATCACTAAATAATAATCACTCAGTACTCACAAGATATTTCTTAAACTCCGCTCTCGACGACAATTCACAATATATCATCACTAAAAATCCCTACTGCACATTTTATTTTTCACAAGATGGCGAACAACATGATTTGCGCGCTAACCACCGTATTCGCGCGTCAACACAAAAACTTATTGACAAAGTAAAACTTTTTATAATAATAATTAACCGGAATCATAATTCATTATCTAATTAGAAACTTATTTAAAAAATATTTTGGCATTTTTATTTCCCTTAAAACAACAAACCTTAACGTTTGCCGTTTTAATGGCAAGATATTTCTCAAGTTTTATTCGATGTCCAAAAATTCTAGAAACTAATCAAAAGCTATTCATAAATTAACTTAATAATTAACAGTCACTTTTTAGGACAAAATAATTAAGATTTACAATAACCAATCAAACCTAATTACTAACAATAATAAATCAACTGTCATCCTTTTTATGCATTTTGCATTTGCATTTTTAAGTAAACTTAGAATCAAAACAAAATCTATAATGATTTACAACGAGAGAAAATAGATAAATTAATAATCTAGCATTGAAATAAAATTATTGACAATTTATAACGAATTTTCATAAGACTTGCGTCGACATATAACATTATTAGAAAATGGCAAGAAATAAACAAAAACAGTTATTTTTCTAATATTAAATTTCCAGTCAATACTTTCTTTCTTTCTTACACCACTAAGGTGAAAAACCAACATACGGCCCCCCTGATGGTAAGCAGTTACCGTAGTCTATGGACGCTTGCAACACCCAGGGGTATCACTCGCGCATTGCCGACCCTGAAGAAATCTCTTCACGTCCTTTTTGAAGAATGCTGCCCCATGCTGTACTCCATTGGGAAAACACGGCGGGGAGCTCATTGGAACTATTCTTTGTCCGGTCCCATTCATAATTTTTAATCTCAAACGTAACGTAATTCTCCAATCGTACTTTTTTTTATCAAAGTCAAAGCCATTTATTCAATTTAGGACCTAGTAGGACGGGCACTTATCAAGGTAAAAAGACTATATTAGACACTATCAGATGGTAAAACGACCTAAAAATCTGCGATATTGTTCTCATAAATGGTAATCACACGACATATGGTGCGAAGAGTCCGTGGAGGCCGCAGTTGTTATTGAATATTATCATAACTACATACTTGTTATCGGAGGGTGTTAGCGTGCACAACGAACCGTTTGTGCATATAAAAATAAGCCTTATGTACGTACATTTAAGCGTCAAACTTTGATGGTTATGTTTGTAAGGGTTGTTAATGAGCAGACACAATACGCCCTTGTCGCGATGATATACCGTGCTCATTGTAAGCCACATGATTATGACACTCGTTTGACAGTAAGCCAATAAACGTATTTCCAACAGATGGCTTGATGGGCGGCAATCTGGAACATTTAATAAACTTTACTCAATTATTTATTTTAGATGTGCTGCTACTATTTAATTAAAGACACTTCATACTTTTGTTCTGTTAATATTGATAACGTGAGTTCTGAAACTACAAACCACTATTTGAGCACAACTGCTGCGACTCAGTTACAAATCAATATGAGTACAACGTACCAAGTGCATCATTAGAATAACTTTCTATAACCATTAGTCATCGCTTTTATTTGTAATGTGTGATTAGTTTGACACGTCCAATGAACGGATCAATGCGATGCGCTGGGATCGCACACTCATTATCATTGTCAATGTGTGTAATGATGTCTAAGCACAGTGTTTACGCGAATGAGGGCGCGCGTGGAGAGGAGAGTGGACACGGCGAGTGCAGCGCGACTCTCGCGCGTAGATTCGCACATGACGTACCGTACAGTGCTCGGTACGGGATACGTACGATTTCCGAGTATGAGACGTGACTCATGCCTGCTCCATTAATACAACTATCATTTACTAGGAACGTAGTGGTGTCTAATGTTTGGAATTGTGTTACGTTAAATGTCACGATCACGGCAATCATAGTGCAATAGTTGAAGCTAGAGTTTATATAACAGTTTCCTGCTACGTTTAATTCTACCTAATAACTCAGGACAGCATTTAAATATATGCTCACGATAACATCTGCATCTCGAGCACTAAACATCTTATTTCTTCCAGTAAGATGCTCTCCATCACGGCTTCGAGTGACTTGCTACGCTACATACTTCTTTATTACAAATGTCATCCTGGTCGTTGATTCAAGAACCTTAGACGTTTAATCGTAAACATTCTACACACCAATGCCAGCGAGCGATGTATGTGGACTGTAGTTTTTACGAAGCGCTAGACCGGCGCGACCGGTCGCACCGATAGCGGAAACTTCAGCAATATTAATGTGAAGCTGCCGATCGGTAACTTTACGGGAATGACGCATCGGTCACGAGGAGCACTAATACCCGTGGACGGTCACAAATCGATCGTCTCAGCGACTAATCGCTGGCCGGGGCGGTAACTCTGGCACACTCACATAGTCGGCACTAATCAGGTGCATTAACCGGCAAGCCGGCTCCATGCCCGGCGCATATCTTCACGCGGCCGAGTGCAGGAGAAGCTGGAGGTGCGAATGCGCGCTCATTACCCGACACTGTTTACAATCAAGCGCGGGCTAAGTAACGCGATGTCGTCGTCGGGAACTTACGGTCACGCTCGTTACGCGGCTCAGTGTCAGGTTTACAGCTCCGCGGCTGACAACACAACACGTTGTATGTAACAAGGAACCTGACGCATTAGTTACATGTGTCTGCTTCTCACAGCAGGTCCATGTACGGAGCAGGACGTGTCATGTCACCGCCGTGAATGTATTAATAGCCATTGGTAGTGAAATAGTTCTGACTGCGATTCACTGAGGCACTATTTGAGTATTTAACTATCTTGAAAGAGAAATAAAATGGTAGTTATTTCCCAAGGTACAATTTACATATACAATTTAGCCAAAATAGTAAGTTATCGTTTTTAAAATGAATAGGTGTGAATATCAATCATTTGTAAAATAATAATCACATTATAATATGATTTAATGCATTATTATTTGTGAGTTGGAATAACAGTCCAATAACGCAAGGACTATTTTAGAGGATCGTGAGAAGCGGCATCTTTTGTGTGCGCCCACGCAGCCGGGCGCGTCGCGTCGTGTGTGCGTCAGGTGCGCAAGTCACGCACGGTAATGAGGGGGCGGGCGGGAGCCGCACGCATTCACGCCACTGTCACACGCCCACGATACGCTACTATGTGCCACGGTACGCCACGGTACGCCACGCCATCGCCGCTCTACGCCACGCCACGAGACGCTCCACGCATCACGCGCCATGCCAGGTATAAGTAACGCCAACACCAACATTCAAGCTACAAAGATGGCAATGAATCTTGTATCTTTTTGAACCATCAGCAGTGCTGCACTAAAAGTATGACGTCACGTGGGAAATATGCACAGCTCAATTTGCAAATATTATGATGTTTCTGTGACGGGCTTTAATGAGGCTAGCCTGAGGGTAACCAAGTGATTAATTACCTTGTTTAGGGTTTCGATTTCTTTGTTTTGCCGCTAATCCAAAATAAAAAATAAAAAACCTAATTCGTCGTGTTTTGAGAGAGGTAGAGCATAGCGTTTATTCGCTCAAAGAGTAGCTCGACTGGGGAAGTACCTCCACCTTACAGAATACCGCAGCCAAATAACTTTATGTTGTGTTCCTGCGCGTGAGTAAGGTCGCCAGAGCTCATAGGGGAGGGGGGAAAGGTCGGTAACGCGTGAGCGATGCTTCGTGTGTTGCAAGCGTCCATATGGCTACGGTAACCGCTTACCATCAGGCGGGCCGTATGCTTGTTTACCGATTTAGTCGTATAAAAAAAAAAAAAAATAATGGTTTGTGTTGGGTCCTCGAGTTGTTTTGATGCGAAATAACGACATAGCTTTTTGTTTCAGTGGGGCGCTGTTAATACTGGCAAAACTAGTGAAATCGCTATCGTCACATTTGTTACTTTTATTTGATACTCCTGCGTGTATCTAATTTCCATTCGATTAATATAAATATGATTCAGTCGCGGTGTTGCAATAAAAGGTGCGGGATTATATTTACGATGGTGCACTGCGAGTCGGGTGTCAGCCGGTGGTCGTGGGTTCGATCCCGCACCGGGCGGCGAGGTATAGAGAGGCTATTTCACGGGTGCGCGGCCGATTTCACGGTGTCATCAGCGTTCGCTGTGGCAGGCACCCGACATTAAAGTTGACCGTAACATCACCATTGCCAGAGTGGGGCCACAGTGGGTACAGGTTTTCCTAGTACAGACACCAGTCTCTCACAAATTGCCTTTATCTTTAGCCATACTAAAATGCTCATTATTGTTTTTATTTACGTATAATTTGTGAAGAGAGAATTAAAAAATTCGAAAAAATGCTATCCCAACAAATACATTTTCATATAAAATGTTGCCAAGACGGGACCATATGGCCGCACTGTCAACAAGTTATCAGATCTCATGTAGAGCCAAGCTTAGCTTAAGCTCTACACGCCCTAACTCTACAAGCCCTAACTTCACAAACTCTACACCTTAGTCAAATATGTGGCTTGGCCGTTTCTGGATCTGCTCCACTATTAGAACTCAATAACTCTCTACGCAATGCATTCATAAAACAAAAATGTTATAATAATATATAACAATAGTATAAAAAAAATATAAGCAGATCCGCTTTGAAAAGAGCCGTTGTGGGAAAAATGTATATTATTAGCGTCAGCCCAAATAAAAACTTTAAATAGTTTACAATAAAATTAACAACAAGAGTTTCAAAATGATCTGACAATCTCAAGAGAGCGGACGCAACTCGTGGATGAGTGCTGGCTTAAAATATAACGTAAAAGCGATCGATCGATGATGTCAACAAAATGAAATACTCAATCGTGAGGATGCAATTAATAAATATAATGTAAAGAATAATCAAGGATCAATTTATAAACAAGTTGTGTCGAGCGAGGGACGCGGTGCGCGGGGAGGGGGTGCACTCTTGAGTAATGAGCCAGGAATGTATCGAGATCATGATCAAAGTTTGTTCACAACAAAAATAAACCGCGACTCCGCGAGCAGGTAGGACATCCTTCTGTAACGCGACCGCGCGAATGTCACTCCACCGAGTCGTGCGCTCTCACCGACTGTAGCCCACACGGGGAGCGTGTCGGCATGTACGAGTGCTCGGTTTAGTGTTGTGCACGTATGGGAGCGGGGCCCATCAGAGTTCGGTTCTCAAATCGAAATACAACGTCAGACGTTTTAATTAAGGCTGGGGCGGGGGTGCGGCCGGCCGGGGAGGGGGAGGAGGGGGTGACAAGGGCAGCTTATCTCAGTTAATTCGGTGGAAGCCGATAGAGCGATGTCGGGAGTCGGTTTTTGTACTGGGCTCAGTCAAACGGCCGGTTATTTGGACACAATGTCGCTCGATACACATGCTTCATTTGATCGTGATTCACTCGGAGATATGTTTGTATGTGAACACAATAACTTGCTTGAATCGAGCGGCATTGTTCAGGGTCGGAGTCAGGGCTGCCTCTCGCCTCGCTCGCTACATCAATAATTTTTTACTGAAATATGTTGTTAATTTTTACTTATGTTAATTCATAATTTATTACTTATGGGTTTGCTGAAATTAGCGTGTCATGAAATGTGAATATGAAGCACACAATTTTATTTTGTAACAACGTGTTTGGTGAAAATACTTCGGAGAGTATATTCCGATTTTTCAGTTTCTATTAAGAGTGCGTATAAAGCAAAATAACAATCTTAGAATTGAAATTTACCCAAGTAAATAGTATTTAAATGAAAAAATATTTTTATATGGGTATTTTCATTTTATACGCGAGGGTTCTATCTGAGCAAAAACATAATGGAATGAAATTTCCTCGATAGAAAAAAATCACAAAGCTAACACTAATAATAATGAATTTTCGGTTTTATTCGTTCATGGTGTATCTAATTAAGATAAAAATTCGATAAATAATATCACTAACATATGACCTAGGGCTGCTACTAACGATTTTTTAAAATATTCTATACTTTACGAGTTATTTAGATAAAAAGCGCTTAGTTCATTTTTGTTCCGCGAAACACGCTATCTCCATCTCATCTCCACGCGAAGATTAGACATAAGTTTGTTTCATCTGACATTGCCATATTTTTCTGGCTTGGTACGCAGTCTTAAACACTTTCTTGTGACTATAAGATATCTGTTGCATGTTCCGCGCTGCTCAACCAATTACGCCAGTAACTCTGTTCTCTCTCGTAATGCACAAAGTAAAACATCGATCGCTTCGTAGATCGATACTAATTATTAGTTTTAAGGGAAACGTTATTATTAGTCTTACTTTATTGATTTTATATTATTTACTAAAATGTTGTGTAATGCTCTATGAATAAATAAATAAGACATGAAAATAAAATAAGCTCGAAATGTTCTTGCTAAAGAGTCAACCCTAGTAATAGCGCTCTCCCGGCAACAGCCGATCACTTGAGGTAAACCACGAGGGAATCAGACAATGGGTGGATGTCAGCTCCCTACTCCACTAATAATAATAATGAAAACGATTCATGCAAAATTACCAATCATCATTGCGGATAGCAAGGGAGTGGAACCTTCGGCCACATCATAACTTACCATGGTGAGATTGCGGTCAAACATAGGCCTATAAACAGTAAGTCTTATCTTATTTAAGTTTGTGTCGTCACTCTAGTAAAGGCTCTGCCAGAATACCAGCGTTGTACTGCTTTCTGAGCAGTGCAGCTTTATGCTGAGGTAGGGACCTTTTGACCCCATACAACAAATTAATGTAATGTATTTTCTTCATGTGTGTGTGTACGCAGATTATGTTCATAGAATATGTTACTCTCACTATATAAATATGTGTACCTTATCCTTGTGGGTCAATAAATATTTTTTCTTTCTTTCTTTTCTTTCTAAAAAAAAAAAAAAAAAAAAAAACTTGCTTCCGGCGTCTGTGTTTCCTGACGCTTACAATCTAGGTACTTTCAAGGCCAGAGTGAATAGGTTTCTTCTGGGTAAGCGTGTTTCATCTTAGGCTTCGTCATCGCCCCTTATGGGCGGCTGGGCTATTGCGTATCTTTGGTGGTAATCGTAACGAACACCATTAATTATATCATCCAATGACGCGTACGTGTTATGACGCGACGATGACCATTCGTGAGCCCTGATTGGATGAAATTTATTAATGGTGTTCGTTACGATTACCACCAAAGTTACGCGGTAGAGCCCCGGGTCCGTGGCCAAACGCAAGCCCATTTAATAAAAAAAAAATGCATAATTTCATAAAAAAATACTTGGTAAAATTCAATAGAAATGCATGAGATAAATCGGACGTTCAGATAGCTGTAAGCCATTGTTCAAGTCTTTGAACATACATCCACTTCCTTATTTATTTCGCCTCTCAGTTTTACCCGCGTTCCCGATTGATCTAATGTATTCCCAAGATACAAATTGTATATGCTATTCCAGGCTGTGATCTACCTTGCCCATCACGATCGATTCGATCGGTTGTGTCGATGCGATGAGGTCGTTATATCAAGTGAGTGTCTTATTCAATATTTAATTTTAAATGGTAAATATTTACTCGGTAGAGTAAATGCCTGTCTGGAACTTCGCAATATTTACCACATTTTTTTTTAGTTTTATTGATGCATAAAGTAAATCATTATAATTCCATAACACTTTATGAAGATTGCAAGATGTTTTTCAACATAAGCCGATGATTTAATATCACAGATCGACATACTTCTAAAAAGCATTAACAATCATTCGGCGAGGGTCGAGCGCGGAGCCGCCGGAGCGCCACTTTTATATCTGAACTTTACAATATATCTCGCAGCGGGTGATCGCAACTTTCCGCCAAAATACGCCACGAGAACCCTGAACAGCCTATTAGCGATGCGCGCCAGTGAGAATATTAACTCTATGATCGAGACGGTAAAGTTCGAACTACAAGGATAGCGGTGATGATGGATGGGCGTGAAACGTCTGTGTTTATAATGACAAATAGTGGTTGAGCGGCGTTGCTGCTCCTCATAATGAGGTTAATCCCGCTCGAGAGCCGACACCGCTACGTGCATAAAGCTGCCCAAGCATGTATTGCAAGTTCCAACGAACTGCAGACACGTTGCAATATTTGATAATATTAACATGCATGATATATTTTGAGGTTCGAATGTGACTTATTATGGGGCCACCCCAGAGAACCACTCTCGAAAAACTAGTATGTTTAATGTGTAAAAAGTATGTTTAATTTAATCATCCACGAAGAACTTGAACTTATTGAATATTTAGCATGAACAGAAATAAAACATCGACGAGTAAACACCGCCATTCATTCAGGGTGACACTGACGACGTAGAGCTGATCAAAAAGACGCTGGGCGCCACCATATTTTTATCAACCCAGGCTAAAATGAATTAATTTTGTCTGAATAGACGTCCGAAATTCGAAATGTATAGGAAGGAACTAGTGATATTAGAGAAAACAAAGAATTTGAGCCCAAGTTTAATGACAAGATGTGGAGCCGGGTCTTACTACTCAATTAAATTAACATTGACAATGATACAGGAAATCATAAAGCTCTACAAACAAACACAAACTATAGTATATAAGGCAGCTATTCCAGAAACCTTGACCTAGTCTCAAATCCAATTCCCCTGATAGCAGGGAGCTGTTCCGCCCACGACACCACAAGTGGGTGAAATGTTGCGAATGTAGTCGATAACAGTGTGTAGTGATGTATGTCATGAGGTTATTTATAGTGTGTGGATGGTTCAGCTGATAGTAACGTGGTGTCTGTTGTGCCACGCTGGACTATCAGGCGCGCGCGCGTGCCCGGCCGGAACTCACCATTGCTAAATACATATGTTTTATCTATAAGGAAAAAGTTATTAAAAAATAAAACCTAAACAAGTGTTCGAGCATTATTGTTTAATTTTATTATTACTATTATTATTATTAAAATATGTACATAAAAAAAACTTTTTGACAAAAAATTTAACCGCCTTCAAAGTACACTAAAACAGTGCCAGATAAGACTTATTTCATACTTTTTTAGTGTACAAACTTTGAAGGTGGTGTTTTTTTTAATTGTTTTTATTTTTCAATTTTGAGTTTCTAGATGTAAAGTTCTCATCAATACAAATTAATTAAGCCCAAACACCAGTTAATTGCTGTAAATCGTTGAGGAATTATTATCATTTTTTTAAAGGACTACTATTTAATGAACGGAACTCATTAAATAGACGAAGTTATACGCGAACACACATAAAAATATATATACCGTCGAATTGAGAAACCTCCTCCTTTTTTTGAAGTCGGTTAAAAACACTTCAACTCTTATCTTTTATGTTTATAGAACTTTCTTATTTTGCGTGGTGATGTTGTGACGGAAATTATACATCTCTTTCTCGCAATTTACTTTTCACCTGTTTGAAAATGTTAAGTATGTTTAGCACATAACTATGTATTAACTTTGGTCTGATTCTGAATATTTATTTATATACATATTCACATATTATTAGATATAGACATATTATAAGACAAAGACCCCAGACGCGTCTGTCTTATTATTGTCTGTATCAGGTTTTCACAAATGAACAGATTATACCAAGAGAAAGGTTTAAATATATAATTATTAGTATTTTTGGGAAGGTTAATAGTGATCAGATGTCAGAGTCACGTGAGTCCCACGCTCTCATGCGGATATCAGTTAGTAAATGAATAGCAGTACTATTTATAATGTAATCTAGAAAAGCTATTAGCCGCTGGGCCGTTTGGCGGCCGCGGCGGTCGAGCCTCGCCGGATAAATCGGGACTTTAATTAAACCACGAAATAGCCCTTCTACGGAACATGCAGCGGTCAGTCTGCGGTGACCCTAGACTAGCTATACTAAACGCAGTGCTGCGCAAATTTCTGCTTTATAGGCAGGTACTTCACAACGCTTTAGTTTTTATGCATCAGATAAATACATTACTATACAATAACCAATTAAAATCATCAAAACTTACAATCCAGAGTCTTTTAAATGTTCATGTTAACACAAACCTACAAACAGATACACCGCACACTTCACACAAACCGCAGTTATAGTCTAGGTTATTTGTTTCTGGTAATGCGGTTACTTCCCAACAAATACCTACCTACTTGTACACAAAATAATTTTAAAATACAAATAAACATATAATAAATAAATAAAAAGTGACAATTTTATTGCAACAAGTCAAAATACTGCCTACTAATATTGATTGATTTCTTTTTACGAAAATTCGTGGACGTTATTATGTAGAATCCTATTCTATATGTATAAACAGAGCTATTTATAAATACGAAGGATAACGGGTTTTAATAAATTGCTATTAATTAATAAAAATCAAGCAAATTTCAAAAAATTAATTCAACACTGATTTGCATAATGTGATTAATTAGCGTATCTGGCGTGGGACATAACTCATGAAGCTTAGCGGAGAGTGCTCAAATAAACAGTTCGTCCACCTCTCGCGGACGCATAATTACCGCACGGGACGGACACGCGGGAACTGCTCCTCAATGATATGACAACAGTAGCTCAGCTGCTAACGAATAACCAGATTTAATACTTTCGCGAACTAAATTCGTTGTTATATTAATGTATCGGGTATATTTTGATATTAATCTATGTGCGAATAGACCCGATACATTATTAAATTAATAGACCAAATTTCACTTAGACACTTGTTGAAAAACCAACAAATGCTACACGGTACCAAGCAAATTTGTAAGAAGAAAGAAACCTAACTTTCGTTCCGTGTTTTTATTTGCTTTCCGGGATATGTAGTAGAGTAGCCTATGTCACTCCCCGGACCATAAAAAATGTAAATCAAAAAGTTGATGCTGCGTTAAAGAAGGACAAATCAACAACTGTAATTTGCATTTATTTTTATTGGTAAGTACGTTCGTAGGTATACAAAAAACAATTACGTTTATAATGTTCACGGTATCAATAAAACTAGAATTACTGTTGTTTTTAATATACTGTGTCCGTAGAGCGGCGTGTCGTGGCGGCGGGCGGTGACAAGTTGATTATAATTACTGCCAAACCTGTATGTTCTCGTCATTTTATGTGTTCCAACAAATCTGATGCTTAATGGCGTGTATAAAAGATACTGTCTGTACAACATACATACTCGTACATGTAGCGGGATGGTGCTCATAAAAAGTTCAATCAAACATAATAAATTAGGACATTTTCGCAGTAAAATAACGACAGACGGAACGGTACCTGTAACTAGGCGCATGTTAAATGAACATGCCGAGAGGTTCTCGTATGTATGTAGACTAGTGGTCGACCCCGGGCGCGCCCGTTACTCGGTGGTACGTCGGCGTCGCGGAGGCTGGGAACTGCGCACGCGCGTACACGGGAAATTACTCGCGCAAATCGCAGAGTATTGCCGAGTGCAGTGATTACTGTGAATATAGGCCACTCCGACAGCCGCATCGCGGCCGCAGCTAATGCAACTTTGTGATATTTTGTTTGGATACTTTTTGTACATTTTTACATAAACTACAATTCTAGTATGGTGGTCTTTATCCCAACATTTTGATCCCCAAAGGCTAGAAAGTCAGACTATTCGTAAGTGCCTGCAAAGATTTATTTGGATAAATAATTTTGTATTTGAAAATATCATCAAACTATTTCTCTCACTCTCAGGTCACGCAAATGTGGAAATTATCCATCCATTTAAACCCCCTTAAAGCACATAAATAACATAAAACTACACTCTAGACTGCTGTACTCAGTTCTGTATCATCTAGACTTTGTGTCGACTGAGTACTGATTAATATAATATAATCCGCGAAAATAGCAAATCAGACCTACATTGCACGTAGGTATACATACTGTAGGCAGTAAGCTATATCTGTAGAGAAGTTATCGTGGTATTGGGCAACGAGCACGCGCGGAAGCGCAGATAGCGCCATCCGCCGGCGCCCGCGCCGCCCGCACGCACCGCTCCGCCACCGACATGGACGCGATTTGTCACTAAACATGCGAATCATTCACTGTTGTTATTATATATAATTAATTATTCAGTTCATGTGATATGAAATTGGCGCAAAAGATAGGTAGGTACTACCCGAGCGCGATAAGTTGAGACCCGAGTGAAATGTGGCTACCTCGCCTGCTTCCCCTGCACTTCTCTGATGGCGCCCGTATTGTACATAATTACTTGTAGCATGAAGCAATAATCCCGCTAGACGTACAATCCTGCGCGGGAGCCATGCATCATGACGTGTAGTATAGAAGCATACAATTATAACGTAACCACGCTAGGTCTCAACTTATCGGGCACGGGTAGAACTATCTCATACCATCGACAGGATGTTGCTTCCTCAATAAAGAGGTGCACTAAAAAAACCTTAATATAAAATTAACTTGTATTGGATTGAAAGTGCAGGGCATTAACTAGTGAGTGAACTCATAAGTCCGCACATGTTTTCAAGCCCATGTATCAACAACTGACCAAGGTAACACTAAAAACATATACTTGCAAAATGCGTTCTCGGATTCTCGTGTCTTCCTGCGTCCACCCCTAAAGCTGGTCTCAAAATTGCTGTTTAACAGATTGCTATTTAAAAAAAGCCCATTTGTATTAAAATAAATTCACACAGTAAATATTATAAGCCTCACAGATACCTACAGTTACCGAGTGGAATTAATTAACCACATTTTATGCGATATTCATTTCCAGTTTTTGTAAAGCAATATAATATTCAATTCAAATACCGTTTGTATAATTAAAATAACTAGGTCTGAGAATACGCTGATTATTGGATCAAGTATTTCTGATGAAAACTATGTGAACGGCTACAAGTAGGTAGACAAGTAGGTACCTACATAAATAACTAATAACGCGATACAAATATGTATATATTGCGACATGCGTCGCGCGGCTCCGCTCGCGGACAGCCACAGCGCGAGCGCGCCAGTTGCGACACACCCACTGTGATAGCTGCCGTAAGCGACTCGGTTCTTTCTTGTTGATATATAATAGGGAACAGTCGCGGGAGGAGTCGCATTTTCATCAGGTACATGGCACGTACATAAAGTCAGCACTAAAATACAATGTTACGATAGGTTTTTGCGGTGCGGTCGGTTCGGCGGCGAATGTTTTTGTGCTCGGCTCGCTGCCGGATGACGGCGCATTGTGCGCGGGTTTATGCGACAAAAACCGCGGCGCAGTCGGTGCGCGCAGATTTCATTGCTTCGGTTTAAAAGCTTGCGTTTAACTCCCGACTCGACCGGATCGTTACGAGCGTCTCTTTTTGCGATGTATTCCCAGATGCCGATGCGCCCGCGCCGGCCACGACGCGGCCATGAATGAAACTTTAAATCGAAACGCCTCAACAAAAACCTCGCTGTGTACTTCGTCACTTAAACGGTGTCCACGCACTCCACGCGTCTTCTTTGTCTACTTACGATCGGTACTAAAACTCGCATGTAATTCTGAAAAATAATTGGTGTCGATACGTTACGACTCGTATGAGCACTCCTCAAAGTGATTGGTATCATAAAGGAATCTTAATAGATGTCAATAATGCTGGAGCACGATTGTGGCTAGTAGCCCGTGACCACTGTAGCAGTGTATTGTCCATGGGGCGGTGTGGCCTTGTGTGTGTGTGGCGGACGTGTGTGTGTGTGGCGGACGTGTGTGTGTGTGGCGGACGTGTGTGTGTGCGTCGCGTCGCGTGACGTCACGCGTCGTGCGCTCGCGGGACGATTGTATCTGCGGAGTCGTGGGAGTATCGATCACTTCACTAAACCTATCCTAATGACCGCCATTCCGTTACAACATAAACATTAATCTATATTTGCAACAGTACAACATAAAACAGTAAACCAACTTGAAGTAGGTTCATTCCTCTAAAAGCCTATAAAAGACTTCAACGAGCTCCTCGAGAATGTGATTGTGAAAATAATAGTTGATGGTGACAATAATGTCATGAGAATTATTTTAAGTTCATTGAACAGCT
This sequence comes from Polyploca ridens, assembly GCA_951394255.1. Lineage (NCBI taxonomy): Eukaryota > Metazoa > Arthropoda > Insecta > Lepidoptera > Drepanidae > Polyploca > Polyploca ridens. The sequence continues at coordinate 49,598 of OX596262.1, forward strand.
TAACCACATGTTCGACATAAATGGAAATGGGATGAAGTAAATATAACTACTGATATGCACTTCAGTCCGTTTATCATCGAAAATTTAAAATAAATCCAGTTCCTCAAGGGCCTAAAGAAGTTTTGCTACTGTCCATTGTGTGCACTAGAACAGATGCGTAGATATCGCCGTACAATAGGTATTGTAGGTGAGGTCGGTCGGTTGGCTCGCTTGTTGCGCGACTAATGTGACGTGTGTTGTGTGATATGATCACGTGCTCTTACAAATGGGCCCCTATCCGCCACCATCTTGACGCTCTGTTGGGGCAACATTGGCCGCATACATCATTTGAAACATTCTATTAAGTCTAAAGAATAAATAATAATAAAAATGTACGTCTTCTTACAGCAATCCGCTAATAAATTAGCCACATAATTATTTGATTTGATTAATTTGTATTGTTTTATAAGACTAATTCGGCAAACAAGAGACGCTTGCGACACCCTTGTACTAGCTAGTTATTTTGAAGGTATAGCGTATGGTGGAGACATTGAATGACGCGGCGAAGGGAGTTCTAATACTTACAATGCTTGGTAAGAATTCGTTACGCAAGCATAATAATTGATAGTTTAACACTTTGAGGTTATATAGACGGGCTGTAATATTAAATTAAAAGATCTTCCACAAAAAAAAAACCTTGCTGAGTTTCTTGCCGGAGTCTTCTCAGTTTAAGTGTATTCCGAA